>VBSM01000568.1:336587-358539 GCA_008086735.1 Cheirogaleus medius
AAAAAAAAAAAAAAAAAAAAATGAGACCTCAAATCAATTACTCAAACCAGGTAATTAAAGTAGTAAAAGAACAGAAAAAGAAAAGAAAAAAAATTAAGGTAACTAGTGTGGTTAGAAAGGGTCAGTGAATTAAAAACTCTCACATCAAAACACAAAGTTTTCAAAACAGTACATTTTATTTTACAATAGACAATAAACTCCCCAATTTGTCTCAGTTGTGACATTCACATGGTTTTAGATTACTTTTTGGTGGTCACTCATGCTGAGCAAAATTTTTCAATCTTCAAAACACTAAATACTCAACAGAGATTCTGCATTTCACATCAGTTCACAAGTACAAGTGTCTTCATTTATCTTAGCATTTTGGCATAGATTCCCTTTGAGATACAAGGGTAGAGATGAAGCCATTTCATTTATGTGACTAAAGCAGGTGATAATAGCATGTTCTTTTATTCTTGTTTAATCAGTAGTGGTAGTGATGCCAGAAACTTTGAAAGGAAGGCTTTTTAGTTACTTCTCCTTTCCATTTTCTGGTAATGTATCCCCCAGCCCCACCTGAAGAAAAGGGCATTATTAAGTCCAACAGATACCACACATTAAAAGCCAAACATTATTAATATTTCAGATGTATCTGATGCCTGATTTAAAATGTACAAAGTGAAAACCAGAAATTTTCAACCCCAAATCTTCAACCTTGCTCCCTCCACCTATTATACTTTGCTAATTATCTATTTCCTACTCCACTTATGGATGTCATTGTTGGCTTGGCATGGAAACTACACTTTAAATGTTTTCAAAGTATGTGTGAACTAAAATGAACAATAAAGTCATCTTCCTTTAAAGCAAATTTTCACTTCAGCTTTAAGACAACCTTATGATTGATATTGATTCAATTAAGAAATTCCATTCCTATCTAACCCAAGGCTTAGCTGATAACCATTCGGGCAAAATTATTTCTCAAAAACATGTAACAAATTAGTGAGAACAAAGGACTTTCTCCTCATCTCAACAATGATCAGTTATTAGAACTGCATTAAACTAAAAACAGCAATTCCAAGTTTGATCTGGAACTACTAATACTCTTAAGGCCAACCCAGAACAAAGGGAGGCTGCCCTTAGAAACAGGTTTGACCTTTTCCTTCACTCTTCCTCCTGTCCCACCCTCTGTGAGTGATTTAAAAATGGAAAAGGTCAAAGCCCAGTCAAGTCTAGATTTAGAGGATTTTCTTTTTTTTTTTTTTTGAGGGGGGGGAGTATTTTTCCTTTCAATTTTGGCCAATTATTTCCAATTTTTATTTTATTCTTAAAACTTAACCATGGTACAATTTTAAGCTGTTTTCATCCACTGACATTATTCTACTATAACAAGCCCTTCTTGAGCAGATTTTGATGATAAAAAGGATAACATTCCTAAGGTGTAAGTTGAAAAGCTGCTGCAAAGGAAATCATGTCTCCATCTCTAGTTTGATATGTGCTGCGGATTGTTTCTGAAAGAGATCTATTTAGGCAGTATATATGTGTCAGCATGTAAAAGGTAAAGAATTGAAAATAGATAAAACTTTTAAATGCATTTCAAAACCAATTATGGCTTGAATATGGGTGGTTCCCCAAGGCTGATACCAATGAGACTGGGGGTTAGGAATTAATTAGTTGGTCATCATCCCTCCTTCTGCCCAACAGTGGTCACAGACATTTTTCATGACGGATGGGCTAGGCAAATGAATTGTCTATTATGAGGAGGGTACCCCCAACTTAAGGAGCAAGCATACTACAAAACCTGCTTATCGTAGTGGCCAGAATGGTAGAAGAGATATGGAGTAGGAATTAAACTACACAATGTTATTTAGGGACTAAGCCATAAGGAAAGTTTTAGAAGTTCTCTGTGAAGGAATGCACTTTTTTTCATGTCTCTGAGTCAACTGAGAACCTACCAAAGGACCTTATATCCAATAGGCATCCAAATATACTTGTAGAATGAATTGAATAAATGAAAACAATGAATGAACAGTAACCGTCCTCCTACATTCTAGTCTCTGAGCCAATGAATAAGCAAATGTCTTTTTCAGTCAAGATCATTTTTTGTTTTCTAAGATTTAACACCATGGCTCAGCATAATAGCCACTTCTGTTTGATGAAAAGTATTACTCCATTTATTGTGTTATTGCATCTCCAAGTTGTACTAAATGCCTTTTGGAACTGATCTATTTCATTTAGCATTTAGTGCCATCTTTATCAATATTTGTATGAATGAAACAATAAAAAGCCCTCTCTTACACTCTACAAAGCATGCCAGAAGAGAAGGTGACCTATTATTTAATCTCACCTTCTCAGTGTCTTACATATCACAGCTGTTTGATGAAGATTTTTCAACTAAAGAAAGAAAGCAGTGTCTTATAAAATTTGTTCCTGTTTCCTTCATAAACTAATGAGATAAAGTGCATTTTGGTCTATGTTTTTTAAGTACTTAAAAACAGCACTTAATTCAGATTTAATCATTTTTTACTAAATAATGGTAAATATGAAACAATCTTTTTTTATTGCTCAAGTGTCTTCTTGACACTAAGCCAGGCCAATGAGCAAATACCTTTAAAACCAGTTGCTTCATCTTGAACCATTTAACTGCAATAAAAGCAGATGTTTAATTAACGAATTAAAGGACAAACCCTGAGCCCTTTTAGCAGTCCTCTGGCTTCAAACCAGGCCAATGAGCAAGTGATTTTGTGGATTTCTGGAACTAGAAAAAAAGTCTCCATTTTATGTTGAAAGAACCTTGCCTTTTTCCTTCTTTTTAATCTCCAAGGCAAGTCAACAGGTCTTCTGCACCAGACCTAGTCACCTAATTCATTAAGCATAGTACCTTGCAGAGAACAGGCAATTACATATTATTTACACAATAATCAAATCAGAGGTGTTTTTCTGTCTTCAGCTGGATCAGTAATTTAACGCCTTTTAGACTAGGCGCATTTCACCTCTCTTATTATTAGAACCCAGAATGGTATATTCCATATAAAAGACGCTTTGTTTAGCAAATGAATTAAAAAGCAAATGCGAGCTCTTTATTTTTAATCCTTTATTGTCTCTAAGTCAGGCCAAGGCAGGCCTAACTCACCTCCATCATCAGCATTCTGCATTTAAGAAACTGGATGGAGGACCACAACATCTTGCTATTAGAAACATTTTCCATCTCTTCAATCAGGCCAGGAAGCATGTATCCTTCTGGACAGTATTTTCTCTCTCAAATTAGCTCAGCATTTGACACATTGACTTAATAGTAGTTAAGTGACTTTTGGTCTGGATCTCATACCCATTACTTCATTTACGCCCGTGAGCACCCCTAGGGCATGTAGTTCTAAGCCTCATAGAAAGTAATCAGTAATCATTCGGTAAGCCAACAGTTCATTCTTATCTATATTGAACTGAAGGCTTTGTAAATTTACACACAGATCTCTGTTGCAGGTTCAATAATAACGATAATCAATTTTTGTACCCTCAGTTGCCATCTCTGAGGATAAGAGTAAATAATCAATGTTCATTCTGCACATACTGCTTATATATTATGGCAGTTTACAGATTATAAACTGATTCTACACATATTTTCCTCTGCTACCCAGAACAGAATAAAAATGTTTTATCTTTGCAACGGCTAGCAATGAGCCCGGCACATATTAGATAATTACTATCCATTCCTGCACTCATCAGACTTTGAATCCCATACATATTATATTTAGAGTATTCAGCAGTTAACAATTTTCACCCAAATTTTTCTACTTTATTTCCATAGTATAATAACTATGATATAATTTTATAAAACTAGTACTCAGCACCAAGTGAGAAAATCAATAGTTACACTTACATGGTGCTTTAGAGTTCACCAAACGCTAACATATGTATTGCCTTATTCTCAGCTGTGTGCACGATTAAATATAATAAATCTGTGTATCTCTTCAGTGCCTTTAACAGTGAGTTCACATAGTAGGCAGTTGAAATTGATTAGTTCATTTAACAGATATTTAAACCATTGGTTTGTATAACTATTTACACTATGCTTCTCCTTTTTTTTTTTTTTTTTGAGACAGAGTCTCGCTCTATCGCTTGGGCTAGAGTGCTGTGGCATCAGCCTAGCTCACAGCAACCTCAAACTCCTGGGCCCAAGTGATCCTCCTGCCTCAGCCTCCCGAGTGGCTGAGACTACAGGCATGCGCCACCATGTCTTGGCTAATTTTTCTATTTTTATTTTATTTATTTTTTCTTTTTTTGTTTTTATATTTTTTTCTTTTTTACAATTATAGTTGCAAAGTGAAAATTTTTCTCTTTTTAGTAGAGACTGGTTCTCACTCTTGCTCAGGCTGGTCTCAAACTCCTGAGCTCAAGGGATCTTCCCGCCTCAGCCTCTCAGAGTGCTAGGATTACAGGCGTGAGCCACTGTGCCCGGCCTATATCACCCTTTTCATTGTGGGTCAAGTACAAAAAGAATTTTGTAAGGATAATGCCTATCTTACAGAAAGTTTACTTATACAGAAATCATCTAATGTCTTACATTTACATAGTGCTTTATAGTTTAGAAAGCACATTCACATTCATTGCCTATTCCTCTGTTACTTGGGAAAATATACTGGTAATAATTTAACTTGACCTCACCAATAAGGGCTTGATTGATAAATTAAACAATATCTCATTCCTTACATCTAAATAGTATAGAACATAAACTTTCCTCTTATTACACAGGAGAATTACTTGGGAGAATTTATGTTGGATTTCACAGTACCCAAAACAATATCTGGTAGGTAAGAGGTGGTTAATATTCATTCATTCATAAATATGTAGCCCATTGACATTTGCATAGTGCTTTGGCTTACAAAGCACGTCAATCTGCACTCCTTTTCTGAAATCTTCAGTTCTATGAGAACACTTTGGTATCTCCAGTGCCTAGCATGGTATATGGCACGTTAGAGGTGATCACAATAGCTTAAAAAATGACTTGTGTTTGCAGTATACTTTATGGTTTAAAAGCAGTTTCCATGTGTTTTCTTTTATGCTACCTGGAATACTGTATCTTTACTCAAAATCACCAGAGCAGCAGAAACACAATGGCTTCAAATATAGAAATTATTCGTTTATTGAACATTTATAGTCTTTTGACAAAGCACTTTTTTATTCATGCTTCTTTCTTTGTATCCACTGTGCCTTGCACAGTAGAGTGCAAGTGTTTTATAGTTTACAAGGCACTTTCACATATTTTCCTTCAGGTAACCTGGATGTGATAAATAATCATTGCATCCTTAGTGCCTAGCACAGGGACAGGCACAGAGAAGGAAATTAATAATATTATTCAGACATATTCTCTGGCATTTACACCAGGGGGTGGCAAACTATGAATGGCAGGCCAAATCTACTTGGCTCAAAAGTTTAGAATAGTTCTTACCTTTTAAAAAGGTTGTTTAAACAAAGAATATGCATGCAACAGAGACCACATGGCCTGCAAAGTCCAAAGTATTTACAATCTGACCCCTTATAGAAAGAGGACTACTGATTTACACAATGCTTTACAACTTACATTGCACTTTCAAATATTAGCTGTGCATGATTGCCAATACATTATTAATGAGCATGCTTTGCTTTTTTGTCTTGTGTTTTACAGTACTTTCATATACATTATCAATCATTTCAATCAACTTCCCTTATAAAAGAGAGAAAATCAAGGAAAGGATTAAACCTAAATAGTCCCAAGTTCTCTCATCTTTAAGCCTAGAGATGTCTATTAAATCCAGGAGTAGGGTTGGCACAGTCCACCAAACTATTTGGCCACTACTATGAGCAGGGAGTTCAGCTGTCCCTTTGGGGACTCACTCTGTCCCAGGCCCAATCACCCTTTCTGTAACCATCACTAGAAATCCCAAACCCCAGGAATCCTGCTCACCTAAGCTCAAAGAAGGTAGGTGTTGCTGGCACGTGCTTCTTAGAAAGCCGGCACATATATGTATTTCTTGTCTAATTCTTGTCATTGGCCTGGAGTATCTCTTCACATTTTCTATAGATAGCCTGGCACTTTTTCCCCTCCAACAGCCTGATGCTTTCGTCTTCTCATCAGCCTAGGGCTTCTGAGGTTAAAAGAGAAGACTGAAACGTAATGTCACCTATATGGATGCTTGCTCCTGAGAGGAATAATAAAAGCCAGACTAGATATTGGCTGGATTGGGGTGTGTCTTGTAAGTGGAGTAGATGTGAATAGAAATGGAAGTTTAAAAAACACTAACACCTTAACAAATAGCTAAAAACTGTAATTAAAAACTTGCTTAACATTTGCCCAGGAATAATACCATCAATCTAAAGATATGTTCCTTTAAGGTAAATAGCAACATCAAAAAAGTACATCTCAAAAGAAACAGGCTTACATGGAAATAAGAGAACCGGAAATGTCCAAGGGGGTATAACAATAGAAAAGAGACAGGGTTTAGGGTCCTCATCTTGGGACTTCCCTTGGTCTTGGGGCTTTAACTCTTCCTGAGTTCTGGGTCATGGACCTCCAGCTTCCAGGATTTAGTCTTAAGATATGTTTCCCTTGGGCCTTCTGTCCATCCAGGGAGGTTTGAGTACTTGGTCTTGTTTGTGTCTAGGGTCTTCCATCCTTGGGTCATAGGTCTTCAAAATAAAACCTTGGGCTTATCTCAGGTCTTGGGCCTTGTGTCATAGGTTTCAGTTCACAGGCCTTCCATGTGTCCTGTCCCAGCCCTTAGGTCTTTAGCGCCTCTCCGAGTCTCTGACCTTCTGTCTAACTCAAGACTTGAGCCTTCTATCCAATTCAGGCTTTCTGTCCAACTCAGGCCACCTTTTGTACATCTTGGCTCTTGAGGCTTTTGCTGGTCTCAGGCCTGAGGCTCCCATCTATCTTGGGACATGGGCTTTCCATCTTAGCCCTCAGGTCTCAAAACCATTTGTCCTCTACTTTGGGCCATCTGTCCATTATGAGCCTTCCACCTTCTGTCCATCTTGGGATTTACTTCAGTCTAGACCTTAGGGCCCTGTTTTGGTCTTGGATCATCTCACAGGGCAGCCTGGCATAATGAACAGCTCTGCAATGCTTATTTTGATAGCTGACATTCTGCACCTACTGGGGAGGGGTTAGGAAGCCCCTTTGTCACACATGTCGCACACACGTACACATGCCCACATATGCAAAGACATTCAAGGAGAGAGGATTATATAAAATGAAAGAGAGGGAGACATAGACTCATGAAGAGGCTGAAATACTCAAGGGTGAGTAGAAAGGGAAAAAGCAGAGAAGAAACACAAGCAAGCAGAGAGATTAACATTGAAACAGAAAATCACAAACAGCAAAGAGACACTGAAGCACATGGGGCCGGGGGGGAGAGAAAACAGCCCAAGAGAAGCAGACAGGAAATCTAGAAAAGAGAAATGTGAGATAAGGAGTAGAAACAGAAGAAAGGAGGACAGACTCAGAAAAAGGTGAAATGTCAAAAGAACAAAGGGAAAGAGTGACAATTAGAATTCACAAAGAGAAAAAGAAGAGAGGCAGACAGAACAAGAAAACCACAAAAAGCACAGAGCATGTGACCCAAAGAAGAGACACAAAAGTAAGAAAGAGTGAAAGAAGAATGAGATCTAGGAAAGCAAAGAGAGCAACAAAATGAAAAAATGAGATACATCTAAGCCAAGGCACAGACCACTCATGAGAACAAAGAGAAAATGGGGCAAAGGCACACACAGAAGAAATTAGCAAGAGAAAACATGGAAATGGGTAAGACACTGTAGACAGAGAAGAAAGAGCAAAGACACTCAAGGAAGAAAGAAATAAACAAAGGAGTACACACTTATAAGTGAGATATAAGCAAAGGCAAACATTTAGGAAAAGAGGGTAAGAAGTAGAAAAAACAAGGACACAAGAGACGTGAAAACCATCACAAAACGATTACAAAAAGAAAACAAAAAATGCCATTAATAATTATTATAAGCAATTATTATACCAGTACTACTTATACTACTACCAATAATAATGAAAACAACCACGACCACCAGCATAGATGCTCTCCTACTTAAACAAATTTTTACCGTAGGGAATTTCTTATATAGAACCAAAATGTACCAACTCTGCCTGCTACCGAATAGTGTTAGTGGTCACTTGTGTTGTATCCAATGAACTTATGAAACGTCTTGGGTTACCTTCTACTTGCCATGTGCCAGGCACCTGTATTAAGCATTTTACATACATTATTTAATTTAACCCTCACAAACAGAAAAGTCTATTGGGAGACTCTAAACTGCCAAAATCCACACACCCAATGAGTAGCAGAGAGGATTTAAACACAGAATGTGTGCCTCTTAACAATCTGCTCCACCTATTTACTAGGATTTCCATAAGAGCCAAATGAGACATCACAGATGAGTGAATATTTCCATAAAGGACTCTTACACAGCACTTATTCAATCCCCTCATTTTATTATACCTTCTCGTTCCCTCCTCCCTTTAGAAAACTGACTTAGTTTTCACACCCTTCACAATTATAATGGTTGCTTCAGGGTCTAAATTTCTTTTTATACTAAACCTTAACTGCAGATATTCTCTCACAAATAGAGATGAGAAAGGGCCACGTTTTCTGTAGACAGCAAAAACTGTTTTAGGCTTCTCAATATTTAAGCCTCTAAGAATGACAGAGGACCTATGCAATGAAGACATAGGACAAAAAGAGGCTAAATTCATCTGATACATCTGGTAAGCAGACTGTAATGTCTTTGAGTTGTTTCAGTGAACCCAGTTGGTAATACGGGAGGCTGCTCATCTTCCAATCTCACATTTGGCCCTGCTCCATGTTAAGACACCACATTCCCATCCAACACCAACTCCCAAAAAACCGCTATTAGTTCTGGAGCAATCCTCACAGGATTGCAGCACCAACAACTTACTGCATCCTGTTATTCTAAAGTGCTAGAGTGCCAGGCATGTTGATCTTCAGGTGGGAAGGCTGACTTCCTTTGGTATGCTCAAATTTCTTGTGCGTGCTGAAAACCCAACTCTCTCCACTGCTTTCGGGAAGGATAATGATTTCGCAAATATGAAGGGAACAATCAAGAGCTAAAAGAAAAAACAAGAGAAAAACCATGTAAATGCTGTAGGTATTAAGAACTGTGCTAGACTTACAAAAGATTCAAATTAATGATATAGACAGTGTTTCTACAGAGCTTAGACACTTATAAAGTCAAAGCTTTTAGGTCTTTAGAGATAAAATGAGTATAATTCCTCATTCAATAGAATAGGAAACTATGACGTAAATGGGAAAATGTCTTGCCTCATATTACTTAATGACTCACTAGGAGACACTATCACCAGTCACAGGCTTATACCTTTAGTTGAAGACTGGAATCCTATTTAATACGCCAATCAGCTAGGAAGGAGTCCCTTTAAATGATTAACAACTGAGATCACAAAAACAAATAATATATATGAGGGGGAAAGGGAATAAGCTCTAAGAACAGGACTGCCTCAAATTTGCTTTATTTAAGTCTCCTGGTTCAGGACTACCAAAACACAACCATAGAGCAGTAATCTTCCTAGATAACTTTCACCTTAGCATTCTATTATGTTCTGTTACTAACTTTCTCTATTTCTAAATCCATGGGTCTTTCTAGTCAATTATAACATTTCTAGGGTTCTACCCATGAAAACATCTCATGAAATTTACAAGGTATTCTCCACTCCCACTGCTTCACTTGACCAGCCAAAAAAAAGAAAAGAAAGAAATTTACAAGGCACCCACTCATTATGAAGAATGCTGGACAATGACTGTACAATCAGAATTTACTGCACTGAATGGTCACCTTCATCTGCCAACCCTCACCCACTAATCAGCCTCTTCCATCACTGACCTAGAGAATGTAGGGTCCCAGTTCTTTAGATTTTGCCTGATGACAGAAAATTTTGTGCAATCTTTGGTCAGGTTTCCATTTATGATTATGAGGTGCCCATCAATCAGCAAACACAGCATAAAAAGATATAACTCTTATTTATCTTCTCAAACAGCCTCTTGTGTGTTATATCCCATGGACATCCCAAGGCATCTTATATGTAAATGATTGACTAAGTTCTCCTTTAGGCCTCAAGGAGACTTTGAGGACGAGATGGAACAGAACAATTTGCCCCTGAGATCAGTGTCACTGATGTGGCAGTTGTCCATGTTCTCCTAAAAACAAGAACAATTTAGGTGTAGGCCTCTACCACTTACTACATTCCCACCCTAAATACCTTAAATCATGCAACCTGCTACCCTCTACACATCATCATTTTCACCAATCTCTCACCCATTTGCTTCCCAGGTTAGTTAGGAAGTGGTTTTTACCAAAGCAGACACAGGATAATGATGAATATAATCTCTAGTGGAAAGCTAAGTGCAAGGTATACTGGAAAATAAGATCAATGACTTATTATGCTTTTAGGGACAACTTACCCACCTTGACATGTGGTGGCTGTCTTCGAGACTTCATCTTCCTAACTGGGCCCAGAAAAGTATCTTGGTAGAACCTCCTGACCTAGGGTTGTTGCCCAGTGGTAGTGAGCTTTTCCCCTGGAGGATCCTCATGCCCCATCTCCACCTAGGGATCGTCAAAGGGAATGGGTCACTAACACTGTAAAGCAACAAGCCTATTCTTTGGAGGAAGATCTGGAAAAGAAACAAAAGAAAAATAAATTATTGAAATGGAGTACACTGGGAAAGTCTGTCCCAATGGGCAACTAGTGGTTGAATTCAACCCTTTTCTTTGTATGGATTGAGGAGTGGACATTACAGCTGTGTAGAGCTCTTTATTCTGGCTACCAGTCTAGCAACATGAGACTTCTTCTATTCATTCCAGCTCTATTTTGTATACTTCTCCTCATCTTTAAGAGCAATTTAGAGCTGAATAATTACCAAAATTTCCACGCTGCATTTTATTCTCCAGTCTTTATTAATGAGCAATCCTCTAGAAGGTGGATTATTAACACTCTTTGTGTTCTCATCAGAAAATATAGTGGGGGGCAAGAAATCAAGGGGTTGAAATTAATGGAAGGAGAAGCTAAAACTTTCTTAACCAAGAAAGTCATGAAGCCACTTAGAAAAGCTCCAATGTGGTCTGATCCTATGAATTCTGTAAGAATTCTCCTTCACATTGCCTCTGGCTTCTTTTATAAAGCACTATATTAAGAACTGAGCAATCCACTTTAATCGAAGTGCCTGTCTGCCACCTAGTTTTGCAGCATTCCCCTCTTTTAATTTGTACTTTAAGTATTACTATGCTGGAATACTGCCAAGGTAAACAGAATTGCTTTCTACTCAATCCACATGGTAACATTTCTTGAACAACTTGTACAGTGGGGCACCACCAGAATTTTAGGATATTCAGAGAAACCAAGAATGGTCAAAGGCATATAGAACCCAGTTATGACAACAGCTAATCAAATCTGTGCAAAAGGAAAAACACAGTACAGAAGGCTAGGGATTCCGTTACTAGCTCATACAGGCCCTGGGGCTCTTCTATTTTACTTTTTAGCAATTGAATTGTTGTTCAGATTAAGAAGCCCTCAATTTCTTAAAACAAGGAAATGGCAGTGATAATGGAATCCGGCCTGCCCAAACAGATGGACACAGATCAAATTGGTCCTATTCATAAACAAATCCTAAGAACTTAATACCAGCATACCAGAGGAAGGCAGGAATAATTTAAAGGTCCATTCATCAAAAGATGTAGATTCATTCTACTTCTCTTGCTAACTAGCTATGTGATTGGAAAGGAAGTGATTTATTGCTCTAAATCTCTCATTCTGCATTTATGAAATGGGGATCAAGTATGCTTGCCCTTACAGATTTCACAGGAGCCCAGCTGAGGGATAAATGAAGTGAGCCAAAATCACTATAGAAAAGTTAAAATATGTGTGTATATGCAAAAAATAAATTGTGTAGAAACTTCAGAAAACTGGCTTATGCTCTGTTTTTAAAAGGAGAGTTGCACCAAGTTCAAAGCCCTTAAAGCCAAAGATAGAAATCCTACAACAATAAGCTCCCCAAACTACCTTTTTCTCCAGGTGGCTTGCAAGCCATCCGCTCAGATTAGCTAGAGCCTGTCCCAGATTCTCAAAAGGAAAAGATCTGCTGAATTTGGTCTCTACAGCTGCTTGCAGTTCTCAGGTTTCACATGCTCAGAATGTCCTTGAGAAGAAAGACAAGGTTCAGTAGGCTACCAAAGCACCAGAAATCACTTATTCAACTCTATTCTCTAGCTAAGATGTCTAATAAGGCCAAACAGTGTTCTGTGACTTCTCAATATGAGCAGAATAAGCTTCAAAATCTCTTGGCAATATCCTTCCCCATCCTTATCTAACCTCAGATAGATACTTCACCCCCAAATACAGGCTTCTGGTTAAACGTGGCAGTTTATACATATTTACTCTGTTCCTTCCTGAAACTCCATTAATGAAAGTAAATGAACACTCCATGTGCAAGTGAATTTACCTGAAGAAATTTTAAATTAATGGATCCTAACTGAAATTCATTTATGGTATCTAAAAGGAAACAACCATTCCAGTCTTCCCAAACCTTCTGAGCCATATTTACAGAGTATGGCTACTTTAGCATCAAAGTCCTCTAGCGCTGCCTATTTATGTTAATGACATACTCAAAGAGCATTCACTTTCCCTTAAAGGGAATGTAAAGCCAGAGAAAGTGGTTCCATTCTGGAACTGGTACAAAACCATACAAACATTTCACTAGGGTTCAACATTCATTGAGAAGAATTTTAAGAATCTGTCATCTCACAGCCCAACAAAATATCAAAATATTTTGGACGTAATAACCAAGTGGCATAGCCAGCCATGTGGTTTGAATACTCTAGCACCAGCCAAGTCACAGAATCATCACAGCTAGGAGGGATATAAATAATCATGTAATCCAATATTTTCATTCTCTAAGGAAACTAGGAGCCCAGAAGATGAAACTACCTCAATGTTATATAACTAGTAGGTAGCCAAGTAATACTTAAACCCATGTCTTCTCTCAATTTACAGGTCTTTTAACTCTGGGGTCTGTGTATGCATTCTCAGGAGTATGGGAGCTTTCCACAAAACTTTTACCATATTTTCATTTCACTGTAAAGATAGTCTGAATCAGCTACAGGACTACCTCATAATGGAGGATTGCACTGCCAGATTAGTGGCAAATAGTCTGGTTTTGTTGCCTGGAGCTTGTAGAAAAGAACAGAGGCAAACAGTATATAAATGTGCTTTGTGCCAAATGAAAGCCAATAGCATTGCTATGTGCTATAACAAGACTTTGTAGCAATTCAAAAACAGCAGTTTGGTTAAGTACATCAACACAGCACATAACAGTATAGACAGGCACACTCAAAAGAAGCAATACTATAATGGTACCATATTCACATTTTTGTAGCTATTTATTTACTACTAATTTGTACATCTGCTATGTTTTATAGTTGTATTATAGATCTAGGCAAGATTTTAGTCCTGTTTTGGTCATATACTTTCACTTAACAATACTCCCATAAAACTAAAGGGTCCATAAGAAATTTTTTCTTTTAAAGGTAAAGCTTAATCAAATATAGCAAACTATTAATCACAGAATCTAAGTGGTAGGTTATGTAGGTATACACAGAACAATTCTTTCAACTTTTCTGCAAATGTTCGTAATCAAATGTTGGGGGGAAGGGAAAAGTCTGAGAAAAGAGCTCCCTATTGTCAAACTTATTACACAGATTTCAGAAACACTGTCTGAGACTAATAGCTAACATAAAATATTAAAATTATGTTCAATACAATTTCATTTTATTTTCAATTACTAATTCATATGCAATGTTAATCAGAACAGTTTTTGTATGAGCACGCCAATTTTCTTGAATAAAATATTATTTATGAATATCATTATTTACGAATCTAATCTAAAGACTTGCTCTCTTTTCTGTATATATGGATTTAATTGTAGTCAGTTTTGAAATTAAAATATACAAGGCCCAAACAGCCAGGTATCCATAATATCAAAAAGTTATTTTGTAAAAGTTTTTAGCAAGTAAACTTTATTCTTCTTGCACATCAACAGATTTCCTAGAAAGCCCTAGTCAATCTGTTCTAAAAGAAAGTTGGTGAGTTAGTAGCTAGTTTTCAGTCAAGGGAGACCTATAAGGCTGGAAAATTTTAATATATAGATTGTAAAGTGATTATACCCCAACACTGTACAATGGCAATCGTACTAACACCACACTATAAAATATAGTCTGTCAACAGTTTCCAAAGCTATGGGTAAAATAAGCTAGACATTTTATAATGGGACCCAGTACTTACTGGGTAAGTATACTGATCTCCCAGCCATATCCCTATTTTTAAATTCTCATAAGTATTTGGTTACATAGATTATGCAATAAGAAGATATTACTTAAGTCTACTGTATAGTCTCAAATATTTCCAGGGAAACTAAAAGAATAACATTCTAGTTGGTTAAAGAAAATAATACTTTAATTCTACCCATAATCTAAGAAGTCTAGCACTAGTCAAATTTATATTTTGTTTCAATTTCCCACCCTAATGAGAAAAAAATCAAAAGCTCATTTCCAATATAGGCATCAAAACAGTAAAGAAAAGAGTTCTTTACCAAACTCATTTGTACAAGATGCAGAAGGAGCCCAATGTTCCATCTCTCAGTGCTCTAATGTGGAGAGACCAAGGAAGAGCTATGAATTAAGGCCTAAATCGCTACAAAAACATATCCAACTCAATGGGCCAATATATTGATACATAACTGTGCTTGGCCATTGAAGTTTAATTTGTTAAATTCAGCAGGCCAGCTAAGTCTTAAATACTTGAGGATCCAACTTGAGTTGTATTTTGAAGGACACCCCTGTAAAGTGCTACTTGTCTGCAACCCAAAATATGGTAGTAGGAATATCAAGTTTCCTTCCAATGCAATCTGTAAGACCTAAAGCATAGGAAGGCATTAGCTCTGTTTAACTATACATATTGGTACTCTTTGTCATCCAAACTTATAAAGTTTGGAGGAACAAAAGAGACATTAGCTAGTTCAGATTTAATTTCTAGTTTCCTTCTGTTTAAGCTGGAAGAATTTTTTCAGGATGCTTTCACATATAACAATATTCCAGGCTGGGTGCAGTGGCTCACGCCTGTAATCCTAGCACTCTGGAAGGCCAAGGTAGAAGGATCGCTTGAGCCCAGGAGTTTGAGGTTGCTGTGAGCTAGGCTGATGCCACGGCACTCTAGGCCGGGCAATAGAACAAGACTCTGTCTCAAAAAAAAAGAATAGTCCAGCAGTCAACCACAGACCAACTTTTAATTCATTACTTTGAGACACAAACTCCCATCCAGGCATACATTTGATAACCAGGGCCCAAATACACTGAACAGAAATTATGAATGCTTAATCATAACAGCCCTTAGTCTCATGGTCTTTTGTAATTTAGGGAGGTGGCTAGAGAAATGGGTAGAAAAGTTACAGAAAGAGAAAGCTGAAAGGGGGTATGAGAAAAGATGTACAAAACTAGGGTCAGAAAACTTCCTGCAATCTTATTTATTAAGGTTCTATAAAACTCAGAAATCGTGATAATCATTTAGAGAAACGCCAAAAAAAAAAACAAAAAACATTTAAGTGCTTGCTTTTATTGATCTTTTGAAAATTTTCCAAACAACAAAATGTCATTTTCAGGGATTGTGGCACTCAATTTAAGTCCTTATCTTAATTTATCAGCAGTCCTGAGATGCTGAAGTTCAAATTGATGGCAATTTGAACTAAAGTTAGAGTCAAGACTGAAATCTAAGTTTTATTCCCAGTTCAGAACTTTTTCATAACTTTGCTAGTATCTAACTCCCACTCCCAATCCATGAAAAATAGCTATTCGCTCCATGTATGGGAACATATGGTTCATTAAAATGCACTTGCAAAAAGCAAGATATACTGGAGTAGTGCCTGTAAGCCCTTAGCTTACACATCCTGAGCTGACCAACCAAGGTCACACCTTGCATTTTCCCCATGACTTTGCTCAATAAGAGTGTTTCTGCCACTCTTCTTCCTCTGTGCCCCACAGAACTTCCTGACGTTTTTATGGTACTCAACACACTCTGCACAACACCATAATGATCTGTTCATTTCTGCATTCACCATAAGAAAGCAAATTCCTTGACAGAAATTATGTCTGGTTTTGTAGTGCCTGGCATAATAAATATTTATTGAATTAACACAAGAATTATCTCAGTTTCGAAGATGCCCACATTTCTAGAGCATCCTCTTTTACAACTGCTGAGATTTTTCTTAAGGGTAGAGATTATTTCAAGCAATGAATTGAAATTCAACTCCAAGATTCACCTTTGGATGCTATCTAAGAGGCACCAATCCGCCTAAAATCAAGCCATCGTTCCTCTTGAGTCGTGGTACAGAACCGCCTCTAAATTCATCCCTTTAAAACAAATTCCAATAATAGTTATAGTTGAACATTGAGAATGAATAACAATTTGATTAGTAGCAATAAAAGATTTCATAAGCATAGACCAGTATTTCTCAAATTGGGGTGATAAGAACACCGGGATTTTGTGGATATATTTTCATGGATCCCTAAGTTCCACATGAATTGCATAAAATGTGTCTTTGACAAAGATAACTTGAAATTGGAAAACATGTTTACATTTCAAATAACTATCTTAAGTCAATGTTCCTCAAAACACATATCCTTTAGGGTCTCAGAAAATTTTGTTCCTTTAAAAGGTGTTTCATCCTGAAACATTACTTGAGTTTGAGAAACAGTGGCACAGACCACGTTTTCAAGAAGGTTCAGTACCATTATATATATTACCCCTAGTCAGCCAATGTCATTAGGCATTGGGGGCGGGGGTGGGGGAGACAAGCTATAAGGAAATATGGATATGAATTAAAATGGGCAGTAACAAGCCCAGCTCATTTATATGATTCTTGTTGCTCCTGCTAGGATGCATAGATATGCACCAAAAAGAGTTTCAAATTTTATGTTAAAGAATATTTTTTTAGCTGGACCTTTGTGTTTGTTTTACATCAAGGATGCTAAGCTTCTCTGCAAAAAACACCATTGAAAAAGATAAAGGGAAAGAAGGCATGTAGACTACAGCATAAAGTAGGCAAGGAAGGTCAAGGTTTTCTTCTAAAACTTATACTTCTCCACTGCTCTCTTGGTTCCAAACTAAAGATTCCAAACTAAAAAAGTATCTCTGGTCTGGATTATCCATGGCCATCTGTTCTTGGACAGAAATATAGTAAAATGGTGCAAAGAGCCAAAGTATCAGATTTATACCCCCAATCCTTGAACCTTAAAAGCTCAAGCTTATGAAATTTAACAATCACCAATTTGTCAGTTTTGGCACATAGCCAATCACAGTGGCGAGGACCTATCTCTTTAATCTCTTTCCATGTTGCCACAAGAGGTAATAAACAAATGACATTAAACTAAAACAACTGGATCACCCACATCACATGGCTGTAATATTAACCATATCTATTTTGGCTCAAAGAGAAAAAGTAAACCCACCTCCTTCTTTAAGTTTATCCTATCAATTTCAAACCCTTGTGGGCTCCCTTTTAAAAACTCTATTACCTATAATTCATCACAAGACAACACGTGGTTATCATTTCCTAAAGTTATTTTAAGTATGCTTACATTATAATATCTCTTCAACAATACAACCTTCTCAGGGGTGAAACTATATAGGATGATATCATTCCTACCCCTCACTTCACTGTAACCTAGCATAGGGCTGGGTACACAATATTAATTCTACAGTTTCGTTTGTTAACCCGTGAATTTCAGATGAGGTGGGAAGAGGGAAAGAGACTTACTGGACCCTCTGACTTTTCTATGGGTGGCATTTAAGAGAAAGAAAATAGAATGGGGGAAAGATGACTTAATAACTACAAAGTAGTACTTACAGTATTCTATAGAGCCAGACTCTTCTTACGGCAGTCCAAGGAGCTAGTAGTGCAAACTGCACCCTGAGCTGGGCCAATCTTTTGACATCCTCCTCAGAGAAATGGTAGCCTTTTCAAGTGATTAAAAAGAACTGCTGTTGCGTTGACTAGTTATTTGCTTCAGCAATTCCATATTAAATGCTCCTTTGCCATAAACACCCTGTACACTAGAGGCTGGGATATTAATTCATTTTTACTAGGCAGCCATCTCTCACTGTTGAAATATAAATTATTAGATCGTGGCTTATGTTTCTTATAAAATGGGCAAACTGATTTCATCATTTCTCAGATAAGTATTCACTTCAGGGTGGTGTTTCAAACTACTTCAAATTAATGGCATAATTAAATGGTTCATTTTATATAATAGATTAATCAAACAAGGTAACCTACGCTTCTTAAAAGTGCCTCTGCATATATTCTCTCCTTTAATCCTTTTACAGCATTCTTCTTGAAATAAGTGGAGGCTGGTGCTCCAGAGGAAAAAATTTAAGGATTAGAAAGCGTAGGCCATTTTTCTTAAAGTGAAAGGTGTTAAAGCTCAAACAAGGATTGGTTCTAAAATGGCGGTACAGCCCAAACAAAGATACCAGTCTGAAGAATTCCATTCTGGAACTCCTTTGGTAATATTAAAATAGCAAAGAGTCACAGTGGTCTATCCACAGACCCACCACCCTCAGTAAAATGAGATACACTGGTCATCAGGTACATAACATAAATGGATTTGGGGGTGTTAAAAAAATGACCAGGTTATCAATTCCACCTTGCAATCTAGACTTATTTCGTAAAAGATTAAAAAATCAACAGCAACTTTTCTGGTTGTATCCTAGCAACTGGCACTATACAATAGCAATATACAAAGGAGACAAGGAGAGATTTTCAACCAGGCAATCTCCTCTTGAAGGAAGAATGCAGAAAAAGTGCTAACCTTCCTTGCTGGAGAGACAATTTGATACTGTATATTAAAAACATAAAATAAAGGGTAGCAACCCAGCTTCCTAGGCCTGACTTGCCTTGAGTATTTTGCATAGCAAAGCAGTAACATGGGACAGGAATATTTCCTGTCCCCAGAATCTGACTATAATTTAAATTGAGATTATTAACAAATGAAAGAAAAAGAGTTAAGGTTCATCCACCTAGTTCAGGCCTGCTTTTGATAGTCAACACTGCACAAAGACACCAAAGTGGTAGGGAGACTTTGGACTGATGGACTTAAAAATGGTACAATTAGTACCGTGACCATTAAACACAGAGAGGGCTTTGGGTAGTCAGCACTACTCAGAAGCAATGCAAAAGAAATAGAGGGGTTCATAATGGGCGGGACGAAGGAAAGTGCAACTGCGACATTACAGCCATACAAAGTGGGTAAACCAATGATGTCTGAGATTGTTAACTTTTTTAAGTCCAAGAAAAAGGGCTTTGGTCAGTCAATATTACCCAGCAAAGAGGCCAAAGGGGCAAGGCCAGGAAGAGTGGGGAGAGAGGGAGCATAATCTTATCTAATGGATGGATATATAGACAACTGAGATTGTGAGCATTAGTAGCTCATAAGGGGCCAAGGGCAAACAGGGGCAGGGAAAGGGAAGATCTTGTATGAAGGGTGAGACCATGGCTACCTAGGATTTTCTACACTGGAGTAATACAAAAGGAGTGGGAGTATGGGCCATTTTTGGATGGATAAGTGCATGGCACACTGCAATGCTTATACTTTATTATGCCATGGGAAACTGGGGGTGAGGGATGCTTGCTTCACAAGGCCAGGGAGGAAAAAAACCATCAATAATTGCCATTGTGCCTATTAATAGTCCCACAAAAGTTTTAGGAAAGGAAGAAATCACTGATAATTGCCATTGTGTCTATTAACAGTCCCAGGAGAAGTTTTGGGTAGGAAGCAGCCCCTGCAGTAATGCAAAGGGGGTGTGAGGGCATAATATCCCAGTTTAACAGAAAGGGGCATGTATAAGTGCAAATATTCACATTACCAGTCCAAGAGGCCTTAATTGGTCAGTACCCATGACATATGCAAAGAGGATACCAGGGCTCCATCTAATGATCAGTACTCTTGCTAACTGTTATTTTGGCATATTAATTGTCCATGAGCTGAAGTTATGAATAGTTAGCACTCCTCAGCAGCAATCAAAAAGGCAGTGGCAGGAGCACAGGGTCCTTTTCTACTATACAGGTCCACAGACAAATATAATTATGCACATTAATATTCAACAGAGAAGGGCTCATTCATAGTTAATATGCCCCTAACCCAAAGGGGCTATAAGGACATAAAATCCTGGTCCAAAAGAAGAGATGGGGAATTGCATTAATGCACATTAAAGTCCAAAAGGGGCACTAGGTGAACAACATCCCCTGTTCTAAAGCAAGGAGGATACAGAAAGGGTTCTGGTGTAAGACATGCTTAGAAAATTATGTTTGTTCATGTGAACTTTCCAAGTGAAAGAGTCTCTAGCAGTGGGCACTACCTACTGAAAATGTTAAGAAAGTAGGTGGGCTCCTTATCTAGTGCACAAAACAGGAGCTAATACAATTGCAATATTAACAGTCCCAAAGAATAGAGCCTTGGTTGATCCACACACCCTGCTGTACTGCACAGGAAAGGTTAAGGTGTGTGACCTTAGTTTACTGATGAAGCAAAAAGAAAATTTCAATTATGTATGTTAACAGTCCACTACAAGGGGCCTTGGAGGAAAACAGTATCCCTTGCAGTAATGTAAAGGAGGTACAATGGTCCTGAAAGTTACAGGGTTGTGAACAACTGCAATTATGCACAATAACTGTTCAAATGTAAAGGTCCTGAGGTCCTTAAGTGCAGTCTTTTGACTGAATCTAAGAACAAATCCTTTTATTAAAAGGGGTGCAGAGAAAGATGAAGCTTTTCTTGCCTTCTTTGGTGCTTAAAAAAGAACAATCTTGAAATCAGAAGGCCACACTTTCCCCACCCAGACTAGGTAGTCAGAAGTGGAGTGTCCTTGTCCAGTGCACAAGATCTCAGGCAAATGCAATTATGTACATTAACAGCCCAAGAAAAGGGGACTTAGGGGTCAGCACCTCTGGTAAACTGCAAATGGAGGGCAAGATGATAGGACTTTGCTTAAACAGGATGAACCACATCACAATGTCCAAGGGACATGCTAGTGGTCATCAACACCACGTACTTTGTACAAATATAAGGATCTTAAAGTAGTGGGCATACCCTGCTTAAAACCAAAGGGAGTGGGAGGGAGAGTGTCCTTATCTAGTACAAAAGAATATGAACAAGCCAAGGAAAGAAGCCTTAGTGATCAACACCCCTGCTGTACTACAAAAGGGATCTGAGAGTAGGATCTTACTCAAATGAGATGCACTATGTGCAGTTAAGCACATTAACGCCCAAGGTGCAAGGCTGTGGTCACTTACAATTGTGCACTTTGACTGTCCAAACATAAGGATCTTATAGAGTGAGCACTGCCTGCTGGAAGGGAAAGGAAGATTGGGGGTGGGGGTGGGGGTAGGGGAGGCTTCCTGTCTAGTACACAGGAACTCAGACCAGTATCATTCACATAACAGACCAAGAAAGGGGGCCTTTGAGATCAGCACCCCTGCTGTACAAAAGGGGTCTGATTCTTATTCAAATGGGATGAGCCATGTGCAGTTAAGCACATTAATATCTAAGGTACATGGCTGTGGTCACTTACAATTGTGCACCTTGACTGTCCAAACATAAGAATCTTATGGAGTGGGCACTCCCTACTGGAAGGAAAAGGAAGATATTGGGGACAGGGGTTGGAGGGTGGGAGAGGCTTCCTTATCTAGTACACAGGAATCTCGATAAATACAATTGCCCACATAACAGGCCAAGCAAAGGGGCCTTGGTGATCAGCACCCCTGTTGTACTACAAAGGGGTCTGAGAGTAGGATCTTACTCAAATGGGATGAGCCATGTGCAGTTAAGCACATTAATGCCCAAGGTGCATGGC
>VBSM01000568.1:405495-420136 GCA_008086735.1 Cheirogaleus medius
AAAAAAAAAAAAAAAAGCTTCTGCACAAACAAGGAACTAATTAACAGAGGAAATAGCCTACAGAGTGGGAGAAAATACTTGCAAGCTACACATCCAATAAAGGAGTAATAAGCATAATCTACAAAGAACTCAAGCAAATCAGCAAGAAAAAAACATCAAATAACACCATTAAAAAGTGGGCAAAAGACATGAACAGAAGCTTTTCAAAAGAAGATAAATGGCCAATAAACATGAAAAATGTTCAACATTACTAATCATCAGGGAAATGCAGATAAAAACCACAATGAGATATCACCTTACCCCAGTCACAATGGCCTTTATTAAAACATTTAAAATGAATAGATGCGCCACCATGCCCGGCTAAATTTGTCTATATAGGTTTAGTTGGCCAATTAATTTCTTTCCATTTTTAATAGAGATGGGGGTCTCACTCTTGGTCAGGCTGGTTTCAGACTCCTGACCTTCAGCCATCTGCCCGTCTCGGCCTCCTAGAGTGCTAGGATTAGAGGCGTGAGCCACCGCTCCCGGCCTAAAGCAAAACTATTTGTATCCCATAGTACTTTGAAATAAAAAAAAAAATCCTCCATAATAAAAGGAAGTGATAAAATTTCTTGGAATATGAGGAAGTTTCAACAAACAAGAGTAGACAAAATATGGAAAAGTATGATTTACTTTTTATGTATTTTAAAGTATGTTTAATGTTTGAGCAAAAATCTAATTCTAAATACATACAGTGAAATTAAGATAATTATAAACAGATATGGGAAAAGAGAGAAGTATATTTTCTATACTGCACTCAAATTGGATAAACATTACCAACAATAGATTGTGATAATGTGTGCATTTATAGGATAATACCAGGAACTAATAAAAAACTTTGTTAAGAGATATACTCAAAAATGTTATATAAATCAAAATAGAATTCTAAACCGTGTTCAAGTAACAAAAAAGGAAAAAGAAATAAATGAAAAACACAGCCAAGATAAAGCAAAATATAAATCACTGCATTAACTGCTAACATATTAACAATTACATTTAAGTACATGTTTTCTTAATATATTCACCAGTTAAAAGAATGACAGAGATCATGAACTTGACCAACTATCAATATGTGTTGTATACCGGCAAATTTTTCAAAAGTATTGATACTGGTAGGTTGGATTTTAAAAGATAGAAAAACCTATACTTAGCAAATATTAATCCAAATAAATCAGGAGCTCCTATAACGTACATTTTACATCAACTAGACAATAAAACACAATACATAATGATAAATTGGTTAATCAAGAATTCATAAGTCTTGAATTATATACATCAAACAGCAGAGCTCCAATGTACACAAAGTAATAACTGATGTAGAAATAAATCAGTAAATGGTGGGGTCTGCTTCATTCCTCAGTCATGATGTTACGTGTAAAATTAAGGGTATATATATCTGTTCTACAAACTATGAACTTCATAAATTTAACTGAAATATAGAGCACTCTACCCATAAAAATCAAAATACACCTTCCTTTCAAATGTACATGGGCCACTTGCAAAGATATGCAATATTCTGGGCTATGAAACAAGCTTCAACATTGTTTTTGTTATAGGGTTTGTTTTTTTTTTGTTTTTTTTTTTTTTGAGACAGAGTCTTACTTTGTTGCCCAGGCTAGGGTGAGTGCCGTGGCGTCAGCCTAGCTCACAGCAACCTCAAGCTCCTGGGCTCAAGCAATCCTTCTGCCTCAGCCTCCCGAGTAGCTGGGACTACAGGCACGCGCCACCATGCCCGGCTAATTTTTTCTATATATTTTAGTTGGCCGATTAATGTATTTCTATTTTTAGTAGAGACGGGGTCTCGCTCTTGGTCAGGCTGGTTTCGAACTCCTGACCTTGAGCTATCCACCCGCCTCGGCCTCCCAGAGTGCTAGGATTACAGGCGTGAGCCACCGCGCCCGGCCTTGTTATAGGGTTTGTATTCTAACTATAATAGAATCAAAGTAGGAATATATAAGAGAAAAATAACATGAAAATTTCCAAACCATGGGAAACTCAGCTATATACTTCTGAATAACCAACAAGTCAAAGAAGTTTAGAAGATGTTTAATATAAGTGAAAATACATTAAGGGCCAGATGTAGTGGCTCATGCCTGTAATCCTAGCATTCTAGAACGCCGAGACAGGAGGATTTCTTGAGCTCAGGAGTTCGAGACCAGCCTAAGCAAGAGTGATACCCTGTCTCTACTAAAAATAAAAAAGCTAGTCTTTACTAAAAATGGAAAAATTAAGCGTGTGTTGTGGCACATACCTGTAGTCCCATCTACTTGGGAGGCTGAGGCAAGAGAATTGCTTGGGCTGATGAGTTTTAGGTTGCAGTGAGCTACAATGATGCCACTGCACTCTACTTAGGGCGACAGAGTAAGACTCTGTCTCAAAATAAAACAAAAGAAGAACATTAGAATGAATTATGGAAATATTTGTGAGAGACACTTAACACAGTGTTGGAAACTACTTGTATGTCACTGAATATACTAGAAAATAAGAAAAGTTTCATATCCATTAACCAAAGAACCCCTTTAAGAAACTGGAAATTTGGGATCCAATTAAAATCAAAGGCATAAGTAAGGATATAATATAAATAAGTGCATTAATCAATGAAAGTAAATGTAGAAAACATTAGAGAAAGTCAATAAATTAACAACGTGTTTCTTTTAAAAGATAAATGAATTTGACAAACTTATGGTATCATAAAGGCCACAAGTCAATAATAACGTTAAAATTGTATTTAACTATAAACCAAGTCATTAAAGGCATGTAAGTAAGACCTGTTAAGATTGACATGTATGTTTTAGACTTGTTAGATTAAATGGACCAGTCTGTCAAGAATACTACCCTAGGTAACTTGCAAAAGATATTTTGAGTTGCATAATACCTATTAATTACATTCATAATTTATCACTTTTGAAAAATTAACATCTATGCCTATCTGGTTGCACTTTCAATCTCTTCTGACTGTTTAAAGAAACCCTCATGGTGCTTCTGGAAAATATTACATAAATTAATTACACTTTCTAAATTATTTTCTAACAATAGTCATGCCAGTATACCAAAACTAGGAAAAGGCAGTATGAAAAATGAAAAGTACAGAATAATATCCCTTGTAAACATTTGTGTGAAAATCTTTAATAGCCAATTTGTGAAGGCATATGTCTATTTAAAATATTAAATCAATATCCCTGTGCAACAAACAGCACTATCCCTAATTGTGTTTACTTTGGATTCTATCAAATATTTAATGAAATTATACAAATTATCTACAATGTCTTCCTGAAGATGCATGCACAGCTAATATATCTTAAGTCATTGTATGAGTCCAGATTTATATTAATTTAAAAACCACACAAAGACATTACAAGAAGAGTTAACCAAAGAACAATATTTCTTAAATACATATTTTAAAAATCATCAACAGAATATTGGGAAATTGAATCTGATGTGTGAAAAGAATTATACATCAGGAGTAAGTGTTACTTATCTCATTAAAGTAAGTGTGGCTCATCTTTTAAAATGCAGTTAATGTATTCTGTAACATCCACAGTGAATAAAGACAAATCACATGATCATATCAATATAGGCAGAAACAACTTTTGACAAAATGAAATATCCATTTATGATAGCAACTGTAAGCAATGTGGAACAAAGGGGAAATTTCTGATCTTGATAAAGAACATATACACAAAGCTTACAGCTAGCTTTATCTTTTGTGTTATGAAACTTGAACCTTTCCTTTGAAGTTCAGGAAGAAGGCAAAGATGCCTGTCTCATCACTAAACATTATATTGGTAGTCCTAACTATTGCAGTTAAACATGAAAAGGAAATCAAAGGTGTATTGATTGGGAAGGAAGAAATCAAACCTTGTTCACAAATGAAATGATTATCTGTACAAATTCCTGTAGATTTGACAAAATAACTCCTTGATATAAGTGCTTACAGCAAGGTTGCAGGATACAAAGTTACTGCATAGTAATAAATCTCTTTCTGTATTTAACTAATGAACAAATTGAATCTGAAATTAAGAAAGCATTGCCCGTTACTTTATCACCTCCCGAATACTACAACCATTTTAGAAGACGGTTTGGAAGCTTCTTTCAAAACTAAACATATACTTACCAAAGAATGCAGCAATTGTACTCCCTGGTATTTACTCAAGTGAATTAGATTTTATTTGCACACAAAACCCACACACAAATATTTATTAGCTTCATAATAAAGACACCGAAGCAACGAAAATGTCCTTCAATAAGCGAATCATTGAATTGATGTATTATGGTACGTCCAATATATTATTTGTGTATATGACATTAGTGTACCATGTTATGAAAAGACAGAATTCTTACATGTGTTTTACTCGAATATTACAAAAAGAATGAAGTTGGTGTAAAAAGGCTACATGCTGTCAACTGTATGACATTCTGGAAAGGGCAAAACTGAACTATCCATGTTTCTAGGGCTTGAGGTGAAAGGGATGAATAGTTAGAGCATATAAGCTTTTTAGGGCAGTGAAACTTCTGTTTGATCCTATAGTGCTGGATACATGTCATACATTTGTGAAAGTCCACATTTTATATAACATGAAGAGTAAACTTTAATGTATAAACTATGGATGTTAGGTAATAATGTGATAATATGGGTTCATCATTTGTAACGTATCACTGTGGTGCAGGATGTTAGTAGTGGTTGTGGTTGTGCATGTGGGAGGATGGTGTATTTATGGGAACTCAACATTTAGCTCAATATTTTTGTCCTCTAAAATAACGTTTGTAAATTAAACTTACATGAAACTAAGATACCCATAATTTTTGGAGTGGTAAAATGTTTACAAATCTTACATCTAATAAGAATATGTAAACTGCAACTCCACAACAACCACCAAAATCCAACTAATAAATGGGCAATAGATTTGAACACACATTTCTGGAAGGAAGATACACAAATCAACAAGCTTATGGAAAGACATCAACAACCAATTAGCAAAATGCAAATCAAACCAATAATGAATTACCACCTCAAAACACATTGGTATTGTTTTTATTTGAAAAAGAAAAAGCAGGAAAAAAAACAGATGTTCCTCATTATTTAGATTAAATTAAACTCTTTTTCATTGGTGGTGGCTATGCAGAATGGTAGACCTTGTACCTAAACAGTATGGTCGTAAGTGAAAACCTTAAAAGTAGAATTATCTTATGCGGTAATTCCACTTGTGGAAATAAACCCAGAAAAATTAAAACCAGGTTCTCCAAAAAACATTTGTTCACCCTTCTTTTTGGTACCATCATTACAATACTGAAAAGGTAGAAGCCACCCAGTTATTCATGAATAGATGAATGGGTATACAAAATGTGAAATATACATTTTATAGAAATGTAATTTAGGCTTAAAAAGAAATTTCTGACACATACTGAGTTCATTATGGCAAATGAATTAAGTTAATCATTAAAAGACAAATGTTATATAATTATGAGTTATCTGGAACAGTCATTAATAGATATTGAAATTATAAGGGTGGTTGCCAAAGTTTTGGTGTATTTAGGAATAAATTGTGTTTTTTTGTTGTTGTTTTTTTTGAGACAGAGTCTCACTCTGTTGCCCGGGCTAGAGTGAGTGCCGTGGTGTCAGTTTAGCTCACAGCAACCTCAAACTTTTGGGCTCAAGCAATCCTCCTGCCTCAGCCTCCCGAGTAGCTCGGACTACAGGCATGCGCCACCATGCCCAGCTAATTTTTTCTATATATTTTTAGTTGGCCAATTAATTTCTTTCTATTTTTAGTAGAGATGGGGTCTCACTCTTGCTCAGGCTGGTTTCCAACTCCTGATCTTGAGCGATCCGCCCGCCTCGGCCACCCAGAGTGCTAGGATTACAGGCGTGAGCCACAGCGCCCGGCCAGGAATAAATTGTTTTATAATTGGTATAGTTTTACTTTTGCAAGATCAAAAGATTTAAGAAGATTGGTTCCATAACTATGTGAGTATAAAAATGAGATGAAGCCAGGAAATACATAAATGTAAATCAGGTAAATATGTGTAGAATTTATATGTTGAAAATTACATAATTCTGATGAGAGAAATCAAAGAAATCTAAATACATGGAGAGACATTCCGCATTCATTGACTAGATGACTCAATAGAGTAAAAATGTCAATTTACTCCACGTTGATGTACATGCTTCATGCAGTTCCTATCCAAATCCCTGCAAGGTTATTTGTAATATTGGAATGGACTGTTCAAAATAGGTATGGAGAGACCAATGGACTAATACAGTTTAAATGATTCTGAACAGGCCGGGCGTGTTGGCTCATGCCTGTAATCCTAGCACTCTGGGAGGCTGAGGTGGGTGGATCGCTCAAGGTCAGGAGTTCGAGACTAGCCTGAGCAAGAGCAAGACCCCGTCTCTACTAAAAATAGAAAGAAATTAGCTGAACAACTAAAATTATACATAGAAAATTTAGCCGGGCATGGTAGCTCATGCCTGTAGTCCCAGCTACTGGGGAGGCTGAGGCATGAGGATCGTTTGAGCCCAGGAGTTTGAGGTTGCCGTGAGCTAGGCTGACTCCACGGCACTGTAGCTTGAGCAACAGAGTGAGACTCTGTCTCAAAAAAAAAAAAAGATTTTGAACATAAAGTATATAGGGAGTGGAATAACTCTACCCAACTTTAAGATGTTATGTGGTTACCATTATCATGCCAGCTTGGGTTTGCTGAAGGGCAGAAACATATATCAGTGAAGTGGAATAGGCAAACCAGAAATAGAACCTCAGAAGTATACATAGCTGATATTTCACAAAACTCTAAAATAAATTGAATAGATGAAAATCCATCTTTGATCAAATGGTTCTGGGGCCATTGGGTATCCATATATTAAAGTACATATTGACCTCAACATCACAGATTCATACAAGCTAAAAATAGATAATGGACTTAAATGTAAAATTTCATACTATAAAACTTTTAGACCTAAGCATAGGACATAAATCTGTTGGGCATAGGGATTGGTGAAGTTTTCTTATATATAACATCAAAAGGACATATTATTAATGCCAATGAAGTGATAAGTGAGGAGGCTTCAAACTTTAATACCTTTACACTAAATAATACCCCATGAATAATATGAAAGTACAAACTGCAGACTGACAAAATATTTCTAAACTCTGTTTTTGGCATTGGGCTTATGCTTTGAATATATAAATTTCAAAAGTCAATATTCAAAATCCAAACCCTTTAATTGGAAAATTAGCACTAGTAATGAAGTACTTTTTGTAGAAGAGATTATATGATTATCAATAAGGACATGGCAAGATGTTCTACATCTGTAGCAATTAGAGATATGCATGCTAATACCATTATGAGATACTACCATAACTGTATTACTAGAGCTGTTATAAGAATTATTCCTAATGCTGAAGATAAGGATGAAATTCAACCTTTATCCATTGCTGCTTGGAATTTAAAATTGTGTAGCCACTATGGAAAATAATTGACATTATTTTAAAAAGTAGCTAAACGTAGATATTGTTGGACTCAGCAATTGTCATGGGCTTTTATCCCATGGAAATGAAAATATATATGTAGAATAAATATTTTAATATTTACAGCTAATTCATTTGTAGTAGCCATAATCTACAAACAGCTCACATGCCATCAAAAAGTGAATGGTTAAATAAATATCTGGTTTCTCCATTCTGTGGTATATTGCTCAAACAAAAAAAGGAATCTATTACTATACAATAAAGTTGCAATGATTCTTAAGGATATTACATTTAAAAAAAAATCAAGTTGGTACGTAATGAATAATTATGTATATCTTAACATGATAAAATTACAGAGAGTGAAATATATTTGTATTCATGTGTTAGGGATGCTATAGATTAGGATTGTGTATGATTATAAGAGTAGTAGATGGAATATCTCTATAATGATGGGAATCCTTTTGCATTCTAATTGATGTGATGTTATAAAAATGCATGTGATAAAATTGCATAAGTATACACAACTTTCACCAGTGCCAATGTGCTTGTTTTGATACTGTACTATATTTATGGAAAATGTCACCATTGGGTTAAATTGGGTGTATGTCCTTGAGCCTTTTGTGATAGTTTTATATCACCTACAACAAAAAATTTATATCACCTAGAACAGAGAAAAATGTTTAAAAACAGTAGGTTAACTTAGTTATAAGGAACAGGAAGAAAATGATATATAATATCACTAACCATAGATTTAACTGGCATACATACTTATATACATTGATAATTATTCCTTAAAGCAAGTAAAATTTTAGAGGCAGTTCTTCAAACTGTAAGAACAGGATGATAATTGATAACAAAAAATGAATAAAACTCATTGATAAAAGCAAATGCACAGAGTACTGATATACTATAATGGTGGTGTGTAAATCATATTTTTAGTGTGAAGGTTAAAATACAAAACCTAAAATAGCTTCAATAAATTGTTTATATGTGCTATAAGAAGATTTAATGTGACATCAAAAATTCAAAATGGGTCACCAAAGTGTTGGAGTAAAAGTAATCTGACTTCACTGTCTGCCAATAAAATGAATAACAGGCCGGGTGTGGTGGCTCACGCCTGTAATCCTAGCACTCTGGGAGGCTGAGGCGGGCGGGCGGATCACTTAAGGTCAGGATCACTCAAGGTCAGGAGTTCAAAACCAGCCTGAGCGAGACCGCGTCTCTACTAAAAATAGAAAGAAATTAATTGACCAACTAAAAATATATACAGAAAAAATTAGCCGGGCATGGTGGCGCATGCCTGTAGTCCCAGCTACTCGGGAGGCTGAGGCAGGAGGATCGCTTGAGCCCAGGAGATTGAGGTTGCTATGAGCTAGGCTGACGCCACGGCACTCACTCTAGCCTGGGCCTCAAAGTGAGACTCTGTCTCAATAAATAAATAAATAAATAAATAAATAAATAAATAAATAAATAAATCTATTTATAGCTTACAACAAATTGTTAAAATATATTTTTGTGAGCAAAATCTGAAGCATTTATCTTTTTCTCTGTGATTTCTCCAGAATTTGGAAACTCTTTGTGTCCAAATATTCCTAATTTATAGCAATACAGTTATTTGCATAAGTTCAATAATATATTTTCTTTTGTAACAGGACACAATTGGAGACACTGATTATTTTACGAAGGCTTTGACTGGATTGGCATATTTTCAGATATTCCTGGACTGCTTTGAGGAATTGAGATTGACTTTATAGAGCCAATAAAAATCTCCTTGGGAAGACTGGCCTGGTACTCTGTGTTTTACAAGTTTCCTGACCTGTGGTAGGTAAAGAATGTCACTTTCTGTCAGGCCCAGGAACTTCAAGTTATTTGGGGACCTCAAAAAGAGGAATTCACCCAATTCATACATGTATTTACAGTCTGATGGCAAAACCTTGCCTTGGCTAGGCTTTTAAAGTACTAATATGAGATTCTTTATAGAAAATGCAAGCAAACTCAGTTGAAAAAGAGCCTATATGGCCAATAATTATTCTTGCTGCACTTCATGCAAATAATCAGGCTAAGTGTAATAAGATTAAAAGTTATTTTGCAGATAGGTCCTACTATGATTTGTCTTTGGTAGAAGTGGGAGTCTAGGGAGAGAAAAATTGTGTTTCTGAAGAAACTATAGTACATCTGCTATTAGATTCTACCCTTGTTCATTATTTTTGAGTTTTTATTATTTGCCTACAATTTGGACTGGATCCTGAATTCTTCCCTGGCAAGTCTGCAAATTTTTCTATTATTTTTCTGTCTTAGAATCACTAACTTGGACTGAAAATAAAACTGTGCTCTTCTTACAGCCCTGCAAACTGAAGCAGGACAGCTTAGACTTCAGAGGAAATAACAGCAAGCCCTCATGCCTGCTGATAAGTGGACTTCTCAGAAATTTCACTTAAACAACTGATTCAAACTACAGTCCAGAAAAATCTGTCATGTTACCATTGAAATCTGAAGTTATTCTTCAGAGACTCCAGAAAAATTATCTTGGTGTGGTGGCTCATGTCTGTAATCCTAGCACTCTGGGAGGTCAAGGCGGGAGGATCGCTCAAGGTCAGGAGTTCAAAACCAGCCTGAGCAAGAGCGAGACCCCGTCTCTACTAAAAATACAGAGAAATAAATTGGCCAACTAAAAAATATATAAAAAATTAGCCGGGCATGGTGGCACATGCCTGTAGTCCCAGCTACTCAGGAGGCTGAGGCAGGAGGATCGCTTGAGCCCAGGAGTTTGAGGTTGCTGTGAGCTAGGCTGATGCCACGGCACTCTAGCCCAGGCAACAGAGCGAGACTCTGTCTCAAAAACAAAACAAAACAAAAAAAAAAACTTTAGTCTATAGACTGCTGCAGATATTAACCTTTGTTTTTCTTTTATTTCTGTAGAAATCCTTACTAGAAATTTGTTTACCTGCATCATATATAGAGACCTAGCCCATCTACAGTGCCACCTCCTGAAATGGAACATAACCATTAACTGTTGAACTGGACTGGACTATTCTCAGGACTGAGAGCCTGGTTCAAGAGCTTATAAGACAGTAACTATGCCGAAGGTAGTGTCGAGGTCGGTAGTCTGCTCCAGCACCCGAGACAGGGTGGAATATGATGACGGGTCGAAGCCCCTCCACATGTACTATTGTTTGTGCGGCCAGATGGTCCTGTTGCTGGACTGTCAGTTAGAGAAATTGCCCGTGAGGTCCCGGGACCGGTCCCGTGTGATTGTTGCTGCCAAACATGCCCACAAGTGTTTTAACATCGAAGATGAGGAGACCATTTATCTTCGGAGGCCTGAAGGCTTTGAACGACAGTACAGGAAGAAGTGTGTCAAGTGTGGACTGCCACTCTTCTACCAGTGCCGACCGAAGAATGCTCCCGTGACCTTCATTGTGGGTGGAGCAGTAGTCAAGTTTGGCCAGGGTTTTGGAAAAATAAATATAAATACTCTGGTCATGATGACCAAACTTACTAAAGACATGGGCAAGTTCAGCTCTGTCACTGTGTCTGCCACTAATGAAGAGGAAGAGGAGATTGAGGCTAGAGAAGCTGCCGACTCAGGTGCACAGAATGCCAAAGTGGTCGAAGAACAGCTGGAGCGCAAAGGCATGAGCAAGGGCCGACTGCAAGAGCTGGCTGAACCCGAAGCCAAGAAAGCGAAAATGAAGGGGACCTTGATTAACAACCAGTTCAAATGAACCACGACCTTTCTCAGAGCACAGACCGGAAGCAAGCATTTAGATTAGGAAGAAAATTAACTTCTTCATTGCATGTACTGATTCCTATTTACGTCCCAGCAGAAGGCTTTACGTTGCTTCTCATAGTTCTCCTACATTCAGTGAGATCTTTAACTAAGTCCATTTGACCTGCTTCCCGGGAGATAGATTTTTCTAAATCTTTTCTGTATGTAGGTTTTCTGTACTATTTTTTGTCCGTTTGATGTAAACTTGAGCTGTGTAGAAACTATGAATACATCAGTGCTTGGGTGTCTCTAGTTACTAAAATGGCTGTTTTTCCTTCTTCAAAGTTAATGTTTAAAGATTTTTTGAAAAAATATTATGGCATGTCATAGAGAAAAGCAGCATGAATTATATTTAGTTTCAGCAAGTCAGATCCTTTTAAGTAACCCTGTCTTGGTTCTTAGAATTGGCTATGGGTTTGAATCTTTCTACTGTCGGCAGAATCATTAAAAGGCAAAATCTGCATAAAGCTTCCTATATTTCAAACATTGAAGCTGTAGGTGAGCCATCCCATATCAGACTTCATACTTAAGGTAAAGCTAGATTGCAGTGAGGGGTTAGGATAGCTCAGATATGCATGAAAATAGGGTCTCAGTAAGTAACCCAAGGGAGCTACCATCTAGTTAGATGTTGAGAAATATGATTGAGGAATTAATGTGATGTGGCTCATAAGATCATTATTTTATTGCATCGCCCAATATTGCTATATTAAAGACAGAAACAGGAGTTTGCAGGGTTTTGCCCTGAAAGAATATGTGAACTTTCTCTTAGAACTTAGAAGTTAGTCCTCAAAAGACTTTGTACCTGTTTGTTCACCTAGATAGATTAGAAATTGTTAGAAGCCCTTTGAAAGGACTTTTGACCCTAACCCACTACCTTTTACTATGTAATCCTATTCCCATAGCAACTGCACTGATATGTAATTATGTTACCCTGGCAACTGGTAATTGATATCTGTGATTATAAAAACCTATGTGAATCTAACTTCAGCGCTGGACCATTCATGGAAATAATGGTCTAGACTCCTGAGTACCCCCGCTGTTATTCTGATCTGCTTAAATAAAACTATAAACTATAAAAAAAAAAAGAGCGTATAAGACAATCCATCAACCCAACTTCTGGACTGTGAAACTTCTTTGAGAAGTTTCATACTGGGGAATGTTGAAGCTCAGAAAACAGTACTCCAAAATGAAGGCATTAGAAGCAGCCTCAGAAACAAAAGTTTATATCTGACATTCTCCTGTCTTCCTGTCTCTCAAACCCATTCTCCCCTGAAGTTAGCCATAGAAACTAGAATCCCTCTTCTCCAAGGCGGATCATGAAAGCCAGAACCCTTTTACCTGAAAGCCAGCCATAAAAGCTAAAATTATTCTGTGTAAAAACTGGCCATAAAGAAATTGTCCTACCTGTTTGACTGTAGGTCATAAGGCCCCCATTCCAGTGAGGGCCCTGACCCACATCCAGAAGAAAGGAATGCATTCTCAGAGAAGCCAAGAAGAATCTAGGGGAACAAACTTTGCTTGGTTTTCCCAATTAGTCTATTAGCATTAGATCATACCCTTTCGTCCAATCATATTTCTTCATGGCTGTCCATACTTTATTGAACCTAAGCATAAAAATGGACAATTTCCCCCATATCTTTGGGTCTTCATTCTGAAGGCTCCCATGTATACATATTAAATAAATGTATATGCCTTTTCCCCTATTAATCAGTCTGCCTCATGTCAATGATTTTTCAGCAAACCTTGGTCCCTACAATTCATGGAGATATAGTTATCTTCCAGGAGTTCCACATTTATTCATTCATTGAATTAATATTTACTTGGTGCCTACTCTGACAGGCACTGGGTATATAGCTCAGGGCATAAACCATAGAGAAAGGTGTTAGAGCCTTACTACTAACATAAGTATGTTTGGAGATATATAGATAGAGGTATCCCCGTTTATATTCACAAGGAGGCGTAGTGCCTTTGTCTGTGGGCCCAATGCTGAGAACACAACTTTTGCTATTTTCCCCCTGTTGCTCAGAGAGAAGGTCTGACATTACTCACATTTTCTGTCCACTGTTGTAGGTGGAGGGGACGCCTAAATATGAATTATGATACTCAAAGTCAAACTCTATCTCTTCCAGTGGCTTAATGTATAATCTTGGGTAGGTCATGTAAATTTCTCTGAGCATAGTAAAGATTCATTAAATAACAAGAGAAAACTCTTTGAAACAAGTCATCAATTTATTAAGTAACATATGAGGAAGCTCTTTGAAACAAGTCATTAATACAAATTAAAATCATTTTCATCTCAATGTACTTATTAAGAGTTCATCTGTATATATAATATTAATGTGCCACATATTGTTGAAATGATTTTCTCTATGTACTGAAGTCAAACCTCTGGTCACTTTGAAGAGATAAAGCTGTGAATAGCAGTACAGGATTATGGAAGACCACTCTCTAAATTCTCACCTTGGATGGACTCAAGAGACCCTGTTCAATATTCCTCGTCTGTGTCTACATTATATTTCTCTTGAGTCCAAGCTGCATAAATTCCCATTCCAGTTGAGCACCCAAACTCTCTGGTAAAAGCAGTTGACCAGCAGAGTGGGGGAAGAGAAATAGGGGGAACCTAGATGTGCCAGCTTGAGAAAGATAGTGACAGAGACAATCCTGTCTAATCTGATTTTTAAGTCATCAGTGGGGTCCAAGAGTAGGGAGCTATGTTGGGGTTTGATTTCATATGCTCAACAGTCTAAACTTCACACCAGGTTCCCCCTACCCACCCCCCATGGCTTCCTGCTTTTCTTGACATAGGTAACTTTTTGTATTCCCTATTTAGAGGATGCACCTTGAGATAGGGAGGGGCCGATATCAAGGCATCTCAATTTTAATAAGAGAAAGGTAAATGTAAAGTTACTTTGCATTCCACTTTCCTCCAAATAACCAAGTATGCTTAATCAAAAACCTATGCCAACATTTAGCTTGAGCACCTAGGAACTAGTTTTCAGGTCTATTTCTTCTCACCCATGATAAGCAAACATCAAACCCACTTAGGAATTTAGAACATGAGAGTACAAAGAGATCTTAGAGGTCTGCTCCAATCTTCTTTATAACAAAGATAGGAACAGTGAGACTGAGCAGGGAGGATGTTATTACCCATTGTCACAATGTGATATGATGGGAAATCCATGATCTGAATCAACGAAGACCTCCTGACTACCATTCTAGTGCTCTGGAATACTTAACCACCATCCCTAGTTCACTCTGTGAAATGCAAGTGATTTGGCTTAAAAGTTGTAATTACTCTACACGAATGAGACTCTACTAGCAGTCTCAACATAATAGTTTTATAATTAAAGAAAAAAAAAAAGAGAGA
>VBSM01000568.1:495260-506485 GCA_008086735.1 Cheirogaleus medius
AAAAAAAAAAAAAAAAAACTTTAAGTACCTAAATGGGTATAAAAATCGACATAATTTTTTGGAAAGCAATATGGCAACTCTTTACAATGTTCAAATCTTTTGACAAATCAAATTCTAGAACTCTATAAAGAAATGACCCAAAACAGATAACAAAAACTAAATGAAAAGACATTCTTTACATAATTTAAAATACTGGAAATCTGTAAAATACTTACATACAACAGAGTAACAAGAAATCATTAGGTGACAATTACAAAGAATGTAAACATGAAAATATGCATGTTGTAATGTTAAAGACAAAATGCAATATAAAATAGTGCACATACATGATAAACTGTGTAGAAAAATGAAGAGAATAAGAAGATGTGAGCCAAATTATTAACACTGGTTACTTCTGGGTGGTGAAACTATTGGTCTTTTTGTCCCCATATTTGATGGTTATCCTCAAAGTTACAATGAATATTTACCAAATTTCTAGGTTGAGGGAGCTATTCAAATTTAAACAATGGAAGAAAAAAATCACAAAATGGATGATAGATTTGACCACATGATTTCAAATCTCTACTAGCCAAAAATTTTTAAAAATTAAAAAGCACAGGAGATCTGTTTCACAACAATGTGAATATACTTAGCACTACTGAATTGTACTCTTAAAAATAGTTAAGATGGTAAATTTTATGTTGTGGTTTTTACCACAATAAAAAAGATTCAAAAAAAAAAAATTAAAAAGCAAACAATAACCTGGAGTAGGTATTCACAACATTACAGAAATTTTAGTAAAATAGTCTTTATTTACGGAACACATTCAAATAGATAATAATAAACACTAAACTAAAACTTCAACAGATAAATCAGTATAGATCCATCATTGCATGAAAGAAAATAAAACTTACGAGAAACATACGGAGGAAAAAAGAATCCAAACTCACTAACGACTAAGAAATGAAAAAATACTGGTTTTTATCCACAAAAATAATTTTTAAAGAAAAACATTCAGTGCTTGTGTGAGTAAAAATTGGTACAAACTTTTTAGGAAGAAACTTGACAATACATATTGAGTGTGAAAAATGTTCATAACCTTTGATGTAGTAATTCTACTACAATGAATGTAACCTAACCAAATAATAAAAGAAATACATGTATTTTCAGTCTTTTATTACAAGAAAAAAGGCAATAACCTTTTTACTATTGTACATTTGGATCAACACACCAAAATATTAATGGTTAAAGACAAAAAATAATCTCTAATGCAGTAAATGACTGGTTGGCTCAGGGTTAGATCAGATCGCAAATCAGGCAAAATAAGAAGGGTGTGTCCAGCCTGCTGCAGTCGGCCATTTTAGACCCTCTGCAGAACAAAAAGCACAGAAGATATGGGTAGTTAAGGATAGCCAGCCACCCCAGTAAGCAGCAACTCAACAATTCTTTACTTTTTTGTCTCCTAGGCATGTAACCCTGTACTATGGGTGTTGTCAAAAGCAGCAAACAACTCTCCTTTCTAAAATTGTTTAGATAAGTTACAAACAAAATTTGAAATCATAAAGAGTCGTTTAAATTTGTCCCCTCATTTTAGGAGATAAAGTATAATGCTTAAGAGCATAGGACTCTGGAGCCATACTACCTGGATAAAAATGCTGTCTCAGCCATTCGACTAGCTGTAAAGCCTTGGAAAATTTAATCTGTGTCCCTCAAATTTCTCATTTGTAAAAACTGAAGAATAGTACTGCTATTTGATAAGACTGTTGAGAGCACTAAATAAATTAAGACTTATGTTAAACCACAGACCAGTCAGTACGTCGCACGTAGTAAGTGCTTTAGACGTTTAAGTGTAATTATTATTATTACAGATAAACAGGCCCAGAGAAGGAAAAGGTCCAGCATGAGATAGCTAGGATTATTGGAAAAGATGTGCTCCTCACTTCTGAATCCTGTGCCCTCTGTACCACACACACATGCACTAATAATTTAGTGCATATACATATATGCACTAAATTACTATTTTAGCGATTAACAACAAATCCTAACTGGCAGCTCTCAGAGAGCCATGACAGCACGGCTGCCTTTAAAAAAAAAAAGAAAAGAAAAGAAACTCCAATCTTCCTGCTAGACAAAACCGTGCTGAAAGTTCTACGTAAGAAAAAATAATTTAGAGGAAAGGGTGTAAGTCCAGATCACCCTCATACCATCACTACTATTAACTACTTTCAATCTCTTTACACGCCAGTATGAGTCCCAGACAGCCATTTGCCCAAACTTCAGGTTTAAAGCAAAGTGTAACAAGCGTTTGGAAACATACCAAATCCTCACCCCTATGTTCTTTCTACAAGGGGAGAAAATTAAGGGCTTTCGGCCAACATAACGGCAGATTCTCACATTGCTTTGCTACTGTGATGGGAAGAACAGTGTATCCAGAGCCAAGTATAACGGCCCCGAATGGGCAAACCAGGCTGAGAGTCCTCCGAATGTGTACTGCCCAAGCGTGGCCTGTCTCCAAGCGCTCCCTTTTTACGCATTTCCTACACGCGGTCAGCTGCCGCCACCTTTTGCAGAGTCATCATCGCCTCCGCATTTTTAAACCCACTCATCGATAGGCCAGTGAGAGAGGCTAAGATTCTGGGTTAATTCCTAGTGGATTTGGCTACAGCGTAAGACAAGTCCAACTCAGGCTGATCCCTTCACCCAACTAACAAGGCAGAACTTTTTCTCTGCAGACCCTGCTAGCCCAAGATGGCCAAGCAAAGACAACTTACCTCCCCCCTCGCCATTTTGCAACCTTAATTACACGTACGCTGCGCGCCTCCCCTCCCCTGCCCCCTCCCCGTCATTCTGTCTGAAATACGCATGCGCATCTCTCCCTCCCTACAGTTGAACCCGTCACCATGTTGTCTCAATTACGCATGCGCGCCGTCTCCCCCTCCCAACCGCTGTGGCCAACTCCTAGCAACGTTTCATTCTCAAATACGCATGCGTGTCTTTCGCTTTTCGACCTTCCGCGCTTCCCCCACCCCCACCTAAGCCTTGCGCATGCGTGCCGCCCTCTCCCTGCCACCACTGGAACCCCTTGCCCTCAAGTCAGGTCTTCTCAAATACTGTATACTTGAGCGCCGCCACTCGGCGCCGCGTTTCCGTTTCCCCATCCTCTCAAATACTATGCGGACCGTGCTTGTCCTCTCCCATTCTCTCCCTTCCCTCTCCCGCCGTTTTTTATATATAATATATATGCCTGATGCTATCTGGACGTGTTTCTCGCCACAGTTGTGCCCCAGTGCCCATGGAGAGCCATTAGCAACATTCTCAAATGCGGGTAGGTACGATAAACTATGGAAGTTGAATTCGGGGGAAAAAAGGCGTTGCAGGTGATAAGGGCAGATCCCAGATCTACATGGAATCCGCCCAGACCCCAAGGGAGGGGCTAGAGTAACCTTGGATTCACGTCATAAGACCCGCCAACCTGAACAAAAGCAAAGAAAGCTTTCATAAATCATCGGGCGAGCCTTATCCTAAAGCCTCACCCTTTAAATACACCTGCTACAAGTGAGGTACCCCAAATTTTGTAAACAGGAAACCTTGTGGAAAATACTTATGCTCAAGTGCCTCAACCCGGGTTAGAGAAAGGAGTCTGCATCCCTTTCGCAATGGGAAGTGCTCAACATCGTTTTGGAGAACTGAAGCCCATCCTGGACCCCATTTTTTCCTTCCGTGAACCGGAAGAATGCACAAATTAAGGATCTCCCTGGCCCGAGTTCCCTCCGCCGCCCTCCATGTTATGTTCTTCCCCTACATCGTTCCTTTACCTCCTGGCTGAATCGAGTGTCGTAGCAGGAATTCTTAAAGCCAGCAGTCCCAAGACTGGGTGGAGAGAGCGCGCCTGAGTGGCAGCAGCAGGCCTTAGTGGCAGTGGACAGCAGGCAGGAGACCCGTGGCTCAAGCCGCAGCCCTGATGCCAGAAAAGGACATCCTCCTGGATCGCCGCAGTGTGCTTCCAGCGCATGCGCCGCGCGCGCCCTCTCGCCCCTCCCGCCCCTCAGGGTCTAACCCTTAGCAGTCGACCGACCTCCTTTCACCCCTTCATCTGTTCCCAGGTCCCTAGTCCACCGCGCTTCTTCCACCTTACCCCTCCCCTTGGTCACTCCGGCCTCCACCGTCATCCCTCCCTCAGCCCCATCCTTTGGTCCATCCCTCTCCCAACCATTCTGTTGCCAAGTCTCCGTGTTGGCTACCTTAATTCCCTGAGGTACTTAGTGGCCTACCCTCTGATTCTTGACCTTCTCTGCCTGTCTGCAGCCCTACCCGTCTCCTTCTGTGCTTGGTGTTGCAAATTGTAAAACATACAGCAAAAAAAAAAAAAAGTCATTTTAAAAAAACGTATTATATCCACACAATCCTTGCTAAAGTGGCTCTCAGGCTGGGCCAACCAGCCAGTGTTGGGCAAACAGAATGCCTTATTGATGATGGCCCACAGAGAAAACCCAGAGACAAGGAACCAGAAGACCCCTCGCACAGAGCAAAAATGGCAAGGGTGTTCAATCAGTTTGAGGGGGAAAGGCAGTATGCCATCAATATGGAGGACTCTTTTCTTTCTCTTCAGAACCCTGGTATTCTCTGGTCATTAAAAATACTGTTCAGTGTTCTTCACTACTAACTACAAGGCTTGTTCCTATCTTCTGTAAGAACACACATATTAATTTTGAGAGAAGTGGCATCATTTATTCAAGAGGCTCTGAAATACATTCACCTTTGGATGTGACAGGGAGGGAACACAAAATAATATCTTATGTTCTCTTTGTTATATTTTACTTTGGTGTCCTGTTCTTCTTCCCTTGTCTTCTAAGAAAGCCAGTTTGAAAATGTCAAAAACTGAGACCCACAGATCCATAAATCGTGAGACCCATAAACTTGTACATCATCATCCTCTAACTTGTTAGGAATGTTATATCAACATTATTCAGAGAAATAATGGAAGTTTGTATTTTAACATAATATTCAATAAAAGGTTATACAGGCTGGGTGTGGTGGCTCACACCTGTAATCCTAGCCCTCTGGGAGGCCTAGGCGGGCGGATCATTTGAGCTCAGGAGGTCAAGACCAGCCTGAGCAAGAGCAAGACCCCGTCTCTACCAAAAATAGAAAAAATTAGCTGGTCATGGTGACACATGCCTGTAGTCCCAGCTACTCAGGAGGCTGAGGCAGAAGGATCTCTTGAGCCCAGGAGTATGAAGTTGATGTGAGCTAGGCTGATGCCATGGCACTCTAGCCGGGGCAACAGAGTGAGACTCTGTCTCAAAAAAAAAAAGGTTATACAAAAATGTGCATATGCAGAAGAAAAAAAGGAGACAAATAGAAATGCATGAAGTTTTAGTGGTACAAAGACCTTTCTGCTAAATTAAAATTATCATTATTACACAAAAATTAAAATATAAGAAAAGGAAATTTTACCCCAAATTCTACACTATTATAACAAATGCTTTTATCTATTCTCTTTATGTTATAACAGTTTTACTGAGATATAATTTACATATCATGCGATTCACCACATTAAAGTGTACAGTGTAATGCATTTTAGTATATTCAGAGTTGTACAACTCTGATTGCAATTGATTATCACAATCAATTTTAGAATATTTTCATCACCCTAAAAAGATACTTTATGCTCATTAGCATTCTCTTAGTCCATTTTGTGCTGCTATAACAAAATACCACAGACTTGGTAATTTATAAAGAACAGAAATTTATTTCCTCACAGTTCTGGAGAATGGACGCCTGGTTCTGAAATAACAGCATTAACCCATTCATGAGGGTGGTACCCTCACGACCCAAACACTTCCCATTAAACCCCACATCCCAACACCACCACATGGGGGATGAAATTTTCAACCTATGAACTTTGGGAAACACATTCAAACTGCAGCAAGCATATTTGTGTTCTCTTCTGCTTTTTGTTTACATATGTAATGTTTTATTTATTTTATTTTATTTTATTTTTTGAGGCTGAGTCTCACTCTGTTGCCCTGGCTAGAGTGCCATGGCATCAGCCTAGCCTAGCTCACAGCAACCTCAAACTCCTGTGCTCAAGTGATCCTTTTGCCTCAGTCTCCTGAGTAGCTGGGACTATAGGCATGCGCCACCATGCCCGGCTAATTTTTTCTATTTTTTTCAGTAGAGACAGGGTCTTGCTCTTGCTCAGGCTGGTCTCGAACTCCTGAGCTCAAGCAATACTCCCGCCTCTGCCTCCCAGAATGCTAGGATTACCGGTGTGAGCCACCGCGCCTGGCCTAAATATGTAATGTTTTAACACCAAGATTTTAGAGATATAATATTGCAGTGTTTTCACTACTTTTCCATGTTCCTAATTATTTATCATCTTTATCATTTTTAAAAATGAACATTTCAGTTTTTAAAGTATATTAAAATTGAAGTCAGCACATAATTCTTGCAGATGAAGTTACTTGCCCTTTCCACTTTTTCTTTTGAAAAATGTCCCTGGGCTGGGCACAATGTTTCACACCTGTAATTCAAGCACTTTGGGAGGCTGAGGAGGATCACTTGACGCCAGGAATTTGAGACCAGTCTGGGGAACATAGCAAGTCCCTGTCCCTACAAAAAATAAAAAAAAGTATGGGACTGCAAACTAGTACAGCCTCTGTGGAAAGCAATATGGAGATACCTTAAAGCGATACAAGTAGATGTACCATTTGATCCAGCAATCCCATTACTGGGCATCTACCCAAAAGAACAAAAGTCACTCTATGAAAAAGACACCTGCACTCAAATGTTTATAGCAGCACAATTCACAATTGCAAAGATGTGGAAACTACCCAGGTGCCCATCAATACATGAGTGGATTAATAAAATGTGGTATATGTATACCATGGAGTACTATTCAGCTATAAGAAACAACAGTGATATAGCACCTCTTGTATTTTCCTGGCTAGAGCTGGAACCCATCCTATTAAATGAAGTATCCCAAGAATGGTTAAAAAAGCACCACATGTACTCACCAGCAAATTGGTATTAACTGATCAGCACCTAAGTGGACATATAGGAATAACATTTATTTCGTGCCGGGCAGGTGAGGGGGAGGGGATGAGTATATATATACATAATGAGTGTGATGCGCACCAACTGGGGGATGGACAAGCTTGAAGCTCTGACTCAAGGGGGGAGGAGGGGCAAGGGCAATATACATAACCTTAACATTTGTACCCCCACAATATGCTGGAAAAAAATAAATGCATTTAAAAAATAAAAAATAAAAAGTAAATTAAAAAAATTACCTGGGCTTAGCGGCATGCACCTGTAGTCCTAGTTACTTAGGAGGCTGAGGCAGGAGGATAGCTTGAGCCCAAGAGTTTGAGGCTACAGTGAGTTATGATCCATGTCCCTATCAGAAGAGAAATTCAAGAAGGAGATACAGCTTGTAAATCTTGACCCCTATAAAATATTTGTCCTGGGCCTACCTTTTTGTCTGAAATTCCCAGTTCAAAGCAGTTCCTCAGGGGTAGTAAGGAGAAATTTGGGAACCTCTACTGTATCCACCCATCTTAGGCTAATATTCTGAGGCTCTGTTTTTCTTTTTTTCCCGCATCCTATATATTTCTTAGGAAACTGGCCTTCTTCTAGAGGATGTGGTGGTTAATTTTATGTGCCAACTTGGCTGGGCCACGGTGCCCAGATATTTGGTCAAACATTATTCTGGATGTTTCTGTGAGGGTGGTTTTGGGTGAGACTAACATTTTTTCATTTTTTATTTGTATATATTCATGGGGTACAAGTGCAGTTTTGCTACATTGATATTTTGCATTGTGGTGAAGTCAGGGCCTTCAGTGCATCCATCTCTGGAGCAATGCACATTGTACCCACCAAGCAACCTCCCATCCTCCACCCCCTTTCCACCCTCCTACCACTCCCAGTCTCCAATATCCATCATTGCACACTCTGCTTCCATGTGTATACATTATTCAGCTCCCACTTATAAATGAGAACATGTGGTATTTGTCTATGTCTGAGTTGTTTCACTTAAAGATTAATATTTAAATCGGTGGACTTTGAATATAGCAAATTGCCCTTCATAATGTGTTTTTGCCTCATCAATCAGTTGAAGGCCTGACCTTCCCCAAGCAAGAAGGAATTTTGCCAGTAAAAGGCCTTTGAACTTGAACTTCATTATTGGCTCTTTCTTGGGTCCGCAGCCTCATGGCCTCCAGGCTTGAACTACAGAATGGGCTCTTTTCCTGGGTCTTCAGGCTGTTGGCCCACCCTGCAGATTTTGGACTTGCCAGCCTCCACAGTCATATGAAGTAATTCCTTAAAACCTCTCTCTCTCTCTCTCTCTCTCTCTCTCTCTCCACATACACACACACACAAACACACACACAGTGTTAGTTCTGTTTCTCTGGAGAACCCTGACTAATACAGATTTCCTGAAACTTGTGAATACCCTCAACTGAGGTTGGGGCACAAGAAGGAGAGGTGGTGAAGAATACTCTCTCAGTGCCTAGAATTCAACTTTGCCTTGCCAAATAGTATATTGATTAAATTTGACATGGTACTGGCCCTAACACCCTAAAAGCTAACATTACAAGGATGTAAAACCACTGAGGAGGCCGGGCGCGGTGGCTCACGCCTGTAATCCTAGCACTCTGGGAGGCCGAGGTGGGCGGATCATTTGAGCTCAGGAGTTCGAAACCAGCCTGAGCAAGAGCGAGACCCCATCTCTACTAAAAATAGAAAGAAATTAATTGGCCAACTAAAATATAGAAAAAATTAGCCTGGCATGGTGGCGCATGCCTGTAGTCCCAGCTACTCAGGAGGCTGAGGCAGAAGGATTGCTTGAGCCCAGGAGTTTGAGGTTGCTGTGAGCTAGGCTGACGCCACAGCACTCTAGTCCGGGCAACAGAGTGAGACTTTGCCTCAAAAAAAAACAAAAAAAAAACCACTGAGGAAATAACAAGTGCCCTTTGCCTTCTTAGAGTCTACTAATTTTTCCATGATAGTGCTACTCTACTCTGGCACAGGAGAACTGGTGTTTCTTTGTGACTTTGAAGAAGGAGGCATTGGGGAAAGAAGAGGCTGGCAAGATGGTACAGTAATAAATTCATGTTAATAAAGGCCTCGATTTCATTGACAAAGGTTAATTAGTTTGAATATGTGAAAAAGATGGCTGAGACACCAAGAAACAGAATTGTTCTGATTAGTAACTCCCTGATAAATTATGCAGAAATTGACCTCTTACAACAAAATCCAGTCACGGGGAAAAAAAAGGAAATACACTAGGACCCATAATACATCTACTCTTCTGTATGGGCAATAAAGATACCTGGTTATAAAACAAATAGCTGTAATTTAAGAGAACTTGTATTTTTTTAAAGAAGTTATAATTTTGGAGATGTTTTTAACAGTTAGGGTTCAGTTCAAGGAACAGAAAACCCTTCTAGATTTTAGAAGTAGCAAGGAATTAAATATAAAATATTGAGTGCTTACAAATTACTTAGAAGGAAAAAAGAACACATTCCAGGGAGAGTCTCAAGGAAGGACTCCCAGAAGAATATAATATAAAACTGACCAACAAGAGTTGCTAGTATCTATGAGGCTACAACCAGATCTATGAATTCAAGATCACAGAGAACTGTGATTTGGGGAATTGAAAGCCAAAATGAAAAAGCTGCTATGCTCCCATGACCATAACTGATTATTGGCATAGAAAGCTGGAGAATTAACACTAAAATGCTGTATTACATTTGGGTGGTAAGTCTGCACAACTCACTTGCCAGCAAAAACAGGCAAACTGTGCCTTGAAGATGGCTTCTACTTCACATCTAACTTCCAAATTTTGAAGAGTTGATTCAGATTTTGCCTCCAGAACTATGGCTGCAAGGAAATATGGAAAGGGAATTTCTTTTTTTTTACTTTTCAACTTCACAAACATGAAGGAGAATTAAGGCCGGGCGTGGTGGCTCATGCCTGTAATCCTAGCACTCTGGGAGGCCGAGGCGGGAGGATCACACAAGGTCAGGAGTTCAAAACCAGCCTGAGCAAGAGTGAGACCCTGTCTCTACTAAAAATAGAAATAAATTAATTGACCAACTGAAAATATATACAGAAAAAGTTAGCCAGGCATGGTGGCGCATGCCTGTAGTCCCAGCTACTCGGGAGGCTGAGGCAGAAGGATCACTTGAGCCCAGTAGTTTGAGGTTGCTGTGAGCTAGGCTGATGCCACGGCACTCTAGCCCAGGGAACAGAGTGAGACTCTGTCTCAAAAAAAACAAAAAACAAAAAACATGAAGGAGATTAAATAAAGGTTCAGTGGGCCAATCAGGAGTACCCAGCTTAGTGGTACATACATAAAAGGAGTATTCAACTGGACATTTGGAAACCTGGGATCTAGTCCTAGTTCTGTCACAGTTGATCTTGGGAAAGTTATATCCTCTCTCAGGCCTAACAGAGTTTATCTAGTAATTATTGGGAAGAAATATTTTAAGCAAGAGAGTGACATGGTCATTTTTGTATTTTAGAAAAAGTACTTACTCAAGAGACAATGTAGACCTGCAGAGTAGCAGTGAGTTGGAAAGAAATGTAACATCTCTGATAAATATTTGACAGTTTAAAGCATTTTATGGCGATAACAGGGTCGATTCATCCAGAAACTATAACAATGATAAACACATATGCACCTGAGAACAAAGCCCCAAAGTGGGGAGGGGGAACTTACAAAACTGAATAGATAGGTGGATAATTCAACAATAATAGCTGAGATGTGAGTACTTCACTCTCAATAATTGATACTAAAAATAGACAGAAAATAAGCAATGATATAAAGAAGACTACAACAACACTATCAACCAAATTGACATAATTGACCTCTATAGAATGCTCCAACTAATAGCAGCAGAATAAACATTCTTCTTAAGTACTCACAAAACATTTTCCAGAGCAGACCATATGCTAGCCTCAATAAATGCAAAATAGTTGAAATTATACAAACTATGTTCTCCAATCACAATAGAGTGAAATTACAAATCAGTAACAGAGGAAAATTTGGAAAATTCACAACTATATGGAAATTAAATGTTACACTCCTAAATAACCAATGTATCAAAGGAATAATCACAAGGAAAACTAGAAAGTACTTTGAGATAAATGAAAAAGAAAACTCATACCAAAATTTATGGGATGCAGCTAAAGCAGTGTTTAGGGGGAAATTTATGGCTGTAAACACCTATATTAGG
>VBSM01000568.1:609074-622666 GCA_008086735.1 Cheirogaleus medius
AAAAAAAAAAAAAAGTACAGGGACATGGAAACAAGGGTCACAGAAGGAAGTATCTATAGCTAAGGCCTTCTGGTTGGGATCAAGAAAGAGCACTGGACTGGGAGTCAGGAGGCCTGGGTTCTGGTTCTGGCTCTGTTACTAGCTATCTTTGTAACCCTGCCAAGTCCCTTCCCCTTTCTGGACCTCAAATTTCTCCACTTATGCAATGAGAAAGTTGGACCTCCCAGGGACTTAGTATTGCTTAGAACCAGTGGTTTGTATAAACCAAGGAGGCCTAGGGAACTTCCTGGCAAGGAGGTGAGGGTGATGGGGAATGATGAGGTGGTGAAAATGGAAAACGGATCCTCCCAAATTTGAGCAAAGATGAATTTTGGAAAGGATAATTATCCTATAGTTTCTATGCTATCTCCTTGGAGAATTCCATCTGAGAGAGGCAAAAAGAAAGCCTGTGTATGCAAGTAAGCAAGCACCTCAATGCAAAGCTAAGATTTGGTGGGACAGATTGTGATATGCTGAGTCAATATCCCTGGAAGTCTCTCTTGAATAATCTCCACCTTTTTTTTCTTTGTTTGTTTTGAGACAGAGTCTCACTCTGTTGACCAGGATAGAGTGCCGTGGTGTCAGTCTAGCTCACAGCAACCTCAAATTCCTGGGCTCGAGTGATCCTTCTGCCTCAGCCTCCCAAGTAGCTGGGACTACAGGCATGTGCCACCATGCCCGGCTAATTTTTTCTATATATTTTTAGTTGTCCGGTTAATTTTTTCTATTTTTGGTAGAGACGGGGTCTCGCTCTTGCTCAGGCTGGTCTCGAACTCCTGAGCTCAGAGGATCCGCCCGCCTCGGCCTCCCAGAGTGCTAGGATGACAAACGTGAGCCACCACGCCCAGCCTGAATAATCTCCACCTTAATATCACCTTTCTAAGACCTTGGTTTTATTTTTAAAAAGCAGTTTATGTCTTATGGTTTGGGTGCTATTGAGAATCCTCCTGTCATGGAGCCCACTTGAGTGAGCACTGACCCTGGAGTCAAATTCACTGGATAAATCCTGACTCCATCATTCACTATCTGTGTGTCCTTGGGCAAGGCACTTAACCTCTCTGTGCTTGTATTTCCTCATTTGTAAAAGGGGGATATCAAGAGTACTTACCACATAAAGTTGTTAAATGGGTAGATATCTATATCTGTGTTTCTATTAATATCTCTAGCTAGCTAGCTAGGTTAGAACAGCGTCTGGCACATGGTAAGTGCTGTGTAAATGTTTCCTGTTCTTATTATCTATTTAATAGACCATAGCTCATAAGTCTATATAGCTGGGCCTCAGAGAGCAAGTGTAACCCCAAGTGAGCCCTAGGGAGTTCAGCATTACTCAATCAGGAATTCAGAGGAGTAGAGGTGCTTTATCAAGGTACCATCTGTGCTATTCTGATGTTGGCCATGCCCAGGACCAGATTAAGAACTTTAGAGGTTCTAAGTACTGTTTTTCTGACTGCCAACTTCTAAAACAATTAATTAAATCTATATTTTTCTCATTTTGGGGTGGCCTTGCTTCACTGGTGACCCAAGCTCATGCTTAGTCCACCTGTTGGGTAATCCTGCAATGACCACACCAGCCTGTAAGCTCCTCTCTAAGTTCTGGAGGGAACCAATGACTGTGAGTGGTCTATATATCCACAAAGAATGGTTTTGAACCCAAGAAGCTCTATCCTTAGCAGGGTGCTCTGTGTCCTAGCTCCTGAGAGCTTTCCCTGCCAAGCCCCATGACCTCCTTGCCAGTTGAGACCTCCCATCCTGTTACTTGGAAGGATGGTTTATCTTCTGGGGCCAGGGGAAGGGGAGGACAAATGCCTGGAAGTCCCAATAAAGCCCCCTGAAGGAAGCTGTAAACATTAGCAAGTTAAAGTTCTGGTGACAAGTTGAGAGGACTGAACACTGTCATGATAGAGAAGGGGAATGGTGAGGATCTTCCACCTCCAGATGACTAGGAGACCAAGCCCCTTCCTTGAGCCCTGACTCCTCCGAGGAATTCACATCAGTGATTCTGGAACACCGGGAGTGACTATCAGTATCTCTACTAATCTGTGCAGCTTGACCAGGTTCTAACCATCTAAATGGTGAACAACAGGATAATTGTATGTTCCAAGAGCCAAAGTGTTTTTTGCCTTAACCAAGATTTTGCCTGTGGAAAGACTACTCAAAACCAAGTTTTCTTTAGATCCACTGGTCAAACAGCTGAAGGGACCTGGTGACCTGTGTACAGGAGGTTAGCAGGACCCCAGACAAATTTCTTTGCTGCCTTGCCCAGGGTTAACACCACTCACATTCAGGCCTAGCCATGCCTGTGCTACCTGTCCTCACCAAACATCTCAAACATGGAAGGCTCAGGGGGAACCGGTCAGACCAGATGTTGGGAGCCCGTGGCTTTTAGGAAGTGAAAGATAGATCAACAGACAGCCAGAGGAGAGAATAGGGAGGAAACAAACTTATTGTTCCAGTTCCTAACCCCAGGAAACACCCTCAAGGGTTCCAGAGTGTCACCTGCTCAAGGAAGCAGTGGCTTATCTGTGTCCCATAAGTGGACCTGGCTATTATCTCCAGGCAGGACCAGAAACCTGAAAGCTGCTTTCTAGGTCATGGCTCAACAGAGACTAGTGCTGGCCTTGAAGCCTTCTTCCTTTTTATGGAATTTGTTTTAGCACTAACAGAAAAGATGGCCTTGGAATGAGAGGTCATAAAGAAGACCCCAAAATTCAGCTCTTCTTTGCCTCGCTTCTTCATGCGTTGTATGGTACAGGGTAAGGCACAGGATCTCACATCAGATAGACCAGTGTTAGAGTCCTAGCTTTGCCATTTACCTTATCTGCAATCTTGGCCAAGTCGGAGCTCACTTTTCCTATCTGTAAAAAAGTGGCAGTGGGAAGGTTATAAACCCTACCTCACAGTCTTGCGATGAGAAGAAGGTTGCGACAGTCCTTTGAAAACAGCTTTGAGCCTTCCATATGGATTATCATCATGGTTGCCATGTACATATTTATCTGAAGTGTGAACTAAAATAAAATCTTAAGGCTCACCCCCCACCTACTGACTTAATGGACCCCCTCTTGGCCGAAGGAATATCCTAAAACTAAATTGCCTGCCAGGAGGAGGGAGGTCAGACATGCCTCATGGTGCCCCCCTCCCTTCTTGGAGGCATCCTTTGTAACCCATTAACAGGCCTAAGGGTATGCAAGACAGACCTGCAGGTCCTCCATTTATACAACAAATATATGTCAGGTGGCTTATCTCTGATAAACAGCTCCTTATGTTAAAACGTTCCAAGCCTTTAGACAAAGCTTCATGTTTTTAACCAATTACAAGTCAAAGAATATTTAAACCCACCTATAACCTGTAAGCGCCCCCTTTGAGATGGCCCACCTTTTCAGGCCAAACCAATGTATGCCTCCCACATATTGATTTATGACTTTACCTGTAGCCCCTGTCTCCCTGAAATGTATAAAACCAAATTGTAACCCAGCCACAGCAAGTCCACTTGCTCAAGGCTTCTTGAGAGTGGCTCTAGGTCATGGTCCCCAAATTTGGCTCAGAGTAAATCTCTTTAAAATTATTTTACAGAGTTTGGTCTTTTTTCTCCGTTAACAGAAGACTGCACGTGTGCTCATGCCTGTATAGCTGGATTGAGACATCACCCATGATGCACACATGTATAAGCAACCACTTGAAATGTACAAAACTCTACACATACATCTGTCCTTAAGTCTGAATTCATGACATAGCCAATTAAAAGTGCACAGCCATACACATTTCTACACATTTCTCTTTTTTTTGTTTTGAGACAGAGTCTCACTCTGTTGCCCTGGCTAGAGTGCCATGGCGTCAGCCTAGCTCACAGCAACCTCAAACTCCTGGGCTCAAGCAATCCTTCTGCCTCACCCTCCCAAGTAGCTGGGACTACAGGCATGCACCACCATGCCTGGCTAATTTTTTCTATATTTTAGTTGGCCAATTAACTTCTCTCTATTTTTAGTAGAGATGGGATCTCACTCTTGCTCAGGCTGGTTTCGAACTCCTGAGCTCAAATGATCCACCCACCTCAGCCTCCCAGAGTGCTAGGATTACAGGCGTGAGCCACCACGCCCGGCCTCTACACATTTCTTTTTCTCTCATACACACACCCACACACAGACAGATGTATATGTATCTATGTGTGTATGTACATGCATATGTGTATATATGTACAGCCTAATAGCTGCACAAATGAACATTCTATACCCTTCATCTTCTCCCCAGACTATCCAGTTTTCTAAGGAGTATGAGAAGAGGCCCTGTTTGTAAAGTCACCTACTTCATACTGATAATGTCCCTTTTGCCCTGGCTGGGGCTTCTTCCCTGCCTACATCTTGTTTACAGATTAGCACAGCTGCTGCCAAAATTCAAGCTGCAGTGTGTGTTAGCCACATGTCTGGAGAACATAGATCCTTGTCCAGTTGCTCTGTGAATAGCACTACGACTCTATCCTGCACAATATATTTATAGCCACGTTTGCAAAGAGCTGACAGCATTTTCAGATTTTTTTCAAAACATAGTTAATCCAGTCGCAAAAATAGTCACTGGCCCACATGCCCTGAAGCTAAATGAAATTAGGCAACAGGCCTAATGAAAATTAGTTACAGAGCCTAGTTGAAGTTGAACCTCCGCCCCCCACATCCTCCCTCCCTTTGTCACTCCCTTTTATTACAAGGATCTCTGAGCCTAGGTTAGGGGTGAGGGTGGTACCACGGAGTGCCATGGAGTTTGCTTCAGAGAGAGCCAGGGTCATCAGAGCCTATTGTTTTGGGAGGGAGAGAGGAAGAGGAGGAAAAGTAAGAGGAAAGTGAGGGTATTGAGGATTCTAAGCAGGAGGAGCATAGCTAGGGAATTAAATGGGGTGAGACCAAAAGGAGGAGGGTTAAATGCACACTCCGAAGCCAGCTAGAATTTTGGTGGCTGGATAACTTTTCACACCAAATGGCAGAGTGCCCCAGCCTCCCCTCAATCACTGGTATGTAGGTAAATTGTTTTGCTTATTTGCAAGGTTGGAACACTAAAAAGAATCCCTAGTAATAGAGTTGAAGAGTTAAGCATGGTTAGAGAGCAAGATGGTTTCCTAGGAAGGGAGAAGGCCTGGGCCTGATGTAATGGCGCCATCCTAGGCAGCCTAGCCATGGCCCAGGGTGAGGAGGTGTTTAGGTAGGGGGTAGGGTTATCATATTTATTATCCAAACTGGGATACTTTTGAGGGTGAAAGGGGGCACTATTAATATATTGCTGAGATAATAGGCGTAAACTAGGATTGTCCCAGGCAAACCAAGATGTGTGTTCATTCTAGGTTTAGGACATATTGCTCCAGCTTGCCAAGAAAGGGCAAACTGTAAGGGCTCCTCACAAGATGCTTTGAAAAATATGTGTGTGTGTGTGTGTGTGTGTGTGTGTGTGTATGACTCTGTTGTGGTTGGGCAGTACAGGGAAGGAAGATTCAGCCTTTTAGCCTTGGGTTTGGAGATTGTTTACTCTGAATATGAATTCCTTTTCTTGTTGCTGTCCATAAATATATAATAGAGCCCCTTTCCAAGTGTGTTTATTTCCTGATCAGCTTCAGAAGAGAAGAGACTTTGTGAGTGTATGCATGTGTGTGTAAGTGTGGCTTTGTACATTGTGTGTATGTTTGTGTCAAAGTTGTGAAGGTGTGTATGACTGTGAATGGGAATGTGAGTATATCCAACTGTGTGTAACTATGGGCATGTATGTGTGTGTATATATAGAAGTGTGTATGTGTGTGTGTGTGTGTGTGCACGTGCATGCATGTGCACATATGAGCACATGCAGGGTAGAGCCAGGCCTGATCCCTGGTTCATTGAGTTATGAAATACTTCCAGAGAGCAATCACGTAGACTACCATCTCATTTTACATGTGAGAAAACTGAGGTATGTTTAATGAGACCTACACACTTGTACTATTTGCTTAGCAATGGTTGAATGTAGACTAGCAACAGTCACAATAATCCGCATTAAGAACCAGCTGCCAATCCATGCGTTGGAGTATAAACTCAGCTATGTCTTTAAGGTTTCTGCAAACAACGGGTACTTGGCAAGGGTGGGAAGAAGCTGCCTAAGAGTAAGCTTGAGGCGTGGAGGTGTCTGTAAGGCTTAGACTTGAGCTCAAGGGGAAGATTTGACAGATGGCCATTCCCATAGGCCTGTCTGTCTGGAAGCTGTGCCAAGCAGTGGAAATTTTCCAGGGCTTTGAATATCATTCAGCCCCCTTACCCCACCCCACAACCTACCTATATGGTTTGCGCTGGAGACAAACCTCTTTAGAGATCCACTAGATCTCTAAACCTCTCTCCATTAGAGATCCACTAGAGGCCTTCACAGGATGCAGGCCAGACGTAAGCTGAAAGTGTCCCCAGCCTGGGCAATAAGACACAGGAAGGCCTCTTCCTCACCCCCAAGTCCCTGATCTTCCTGACACTGCCCTCATCGCTTTGGGCTCTGGACAAGTGAAATGGCTAGAGATGCCCAGGAGTGTTAGGGCTGGCTGTTGAAAATGGAATTTGTACCCCCAGGAGAAGAGTGGATGGCTATCTCATTAGATTTGGCCTATTTCATCTGTGGCTGAGGAATTGGTTATGCAAGTTAGGATATCCCAGTGCTAATGAAGCCAAAACTCCAAACCATGGTTCAGTCCTTATCTGAACAAATACAGATTATTTGAGCCTCTGTTTAGGCTGTACCCATTTGTCTGACCAGTCACACAAAGGATGAGACAAAAGAGTGTAGGGTGTTACAGCATAGCTCTGAGAAAATAGTCCAGGTTTCGTGATCCTAGAGATATGCCAGTTCAGATTCAGCCAATATTTATTGAGAATTTACTATGTGCCTAACATTATGCTAGACTTTTACATGTACTAGTTACATCACTGAATCTTCACAAGAGCCCTGTGAAATAGGATTAGTCCCATTAAGATACTCTAAGAGGTAAAATGGCTTGCTCAAGGTAAAACAGCTAGTAATGGTGGAGTGAGCATTCAGCCACAACTCTGTTTGACTAAAAGAAATTATTGATTTTTTTTTTTTTGTGAGACAGAGTCTCACTCTGTCACCCGGGCTAGAGTGCCGTGTCATCAGCCTAGCTCACAGCAACCTCAAAGTCCTGGGCTCAAGCGATCCTCCTGCCTCAGCCTCCCAAGTAGCTGGAACTAAAGGCATGCGCCACCATGCCCGGCTAATATATATATATATATATATTTTTTTTTTTTTAGTTGTCCAGCTAATTTCTTTCTATTTTTAGTGGAGACAGGGTTTTCGCTCTTACTCAGGCTGGTCTTGAACTCCTGAGCTCAAAGGATCGCCCGCCTCGGCCTCCCAGAGTGCTAGGATTACAGGCGTGAGCAACTGTGCCCGGCCTAAAAGAAATTATTGAGAGTCTACTGCATGCCAGGCACTACTATGCTACAAGTTTTCCATGGATTATCTCATTTAATCCTCAAAATAACTCTATGAAAGGATACTCCTCCCTTTTTTAAAAATCACATAAGGGTATTGAGGGACAGAAATATTAGGTAACTTATCCAAGGTCAAATGCCAGCACTCACAATAGATCCAGGATTCAAATACAGGCCTGTGATTCCCAAGCCTAGGGTGGTCTCTTCTCTGCTCCTCTGTGGATATTTGATTCTGTATCTCGATGATTCCTAAGGCCCCTTCCAGCTTTGAAATTCTAGAGGTCAGCAACTTTATGACAATCCTTTCCCATGTACTCAAGGAGCCTGGGTCATTTGGCTGAGATCCCCTGCCATTCTCCCCTCCCCCCTAGAGTATTTCCATGTGTGGTACAGAAGAAGAGTGGGCAAGTGGTCCCCAGTCATCTCAGGCTGAGTTGGCCTGGGGCTCTGACTTAGTTCCTCCACTCCTGGCCCCCAGGTCCCAGGTGAGGTGCTTTCTGTAACATCATCCAGAAACTTCTCCAGGCTCTAGGCCTAGGCCCTGTAACTCTTTCCCACTGTGAAAAAGAGGAAATATCTCCTTAAATTGGCAACAAGAAAAGCCTACAAAAGGGGCCTGGGGAAACTGCCTCCATGCCTTATGTGATTGTACCCATGTCTGTTTGCAAACAGAGGTCAACCTTGATCCTGCATTGTCCACAGCCCTCCTTGGTGGGCTGAGATGAATATTTCCTTCCCTCTCCACCCCATCAGACCTTTTCTTCTTGGAAGCTACTGATGGATTGTCCATCCCTTTCTGTATCTCAAACAAAAGAGGAAGACAGTTTGGCTCACAGAACAATATTGGTCAGAGTCCGGTACCCGATGTGTGTGTGCGTGTGCGTGTGTGGGTGCGTGTGTGTGTGTGTGTGTGTTTGGGGGCAGGGGCAGGAGGAGGTGGTGGTATTAGTCTGTCCCAGCAGAGTTCTACCCAATTTCTGGAATGAGCCAAGTTGCTTGTGGAAGCAACATCTGAGGGAGAGGAGTTTGCCTGGGAGAACCCTGAGCTGCAATTGGAAAATTGCTACAAGGAGAGGGGCTGTAGTTCGGATACTCCCCCTCCCACTCCCCCTTCACCTTCCCTTGTCCTCATGCTCTCTGTCTTTCCCCTCCATATTGCCTCCCTCTTCAATCTTTGTTGTTCTGGCGCCATATCCTGACTCTGACTCCTCCACCCTTGTTACTTTGTACAAGAGAGGGAACGCGTCACAGGGAATCAGAAAACATGGGTTCTACCACTATCTGCAAATTTCACCACTATCTCCCTGTGTGACTCTGGGCAAGGTGCTTTACTGCCCTGAACCTCAGTTCCCTCATTTGTAAAAAAAGCTTGTTTTTAAAGGTTTGACACATGGTTTAAATGAAAAAATATATATATGTACAAAAATATCTAGGACATTTTTGTTGCTTGTTTTGAGGATCAAATGAGAGATGAACTAGAAATACTTGGTGAGCCCTAAAATACTGTTCACACAGGAGCAGTTGCTATTGTTAATATTCCCTGCTCCCTGACTGCCCTTCCATAGACATAAGAATTCAAATTTACCCAGCTTGGCTAATGTCCTGTCCCCCTTCACTGTTTGGTCATCTGCTTCTGCAACTTCTGTGTCTATGGCAGAGAATCACAGGATTCCCATAGGGTCCTCTTTCCTCTCCCATGGACAAACTTAGCTGGGCTTTTCTGCACAGAAAGGCCTTCTCATCTCACTCACAGGAGCAGTGACAACTTCGAGTCAATGCAAACCAGTAGGAGAGATTTATTTGGAAAGGTGTGACTTGTCTCAGAAGTTATTATTAGCTCATTATTACAGATGAGGAAACCAAAGCTCAGAGAGGTGACGTAAAGGACACATAGATAATAAATGGCAGATTCTAAGTTGTCTCTGTGTGTGTGTGTGCATGTATGCATGTTGAGGTGGGTAGGAAGTTTATCTGGAAGCATATGAGAGGTGAGGAATCTGGATTCGCTATTAAGATAAGCATCAGTCTCCAGGAATCAAATAAAACCAGGCAGCAAGCCTAATAAAAATTAGGCAGTGGACCAAAAAGATACTAACTGTGCACTACTTTTCTGTTTCCTTCTCTATTTGGCTTGCGTTCCTGCAAGAAGACTCATTTCAACTCACTATGTATAGCACATTTTGCTAGGTGCTATGATGAGAGAGGGTCAAGGGGAGATAGAGAACTAAGTTTCATGTGTGTATGTCCATGTCTGTATGAACAGACATATACACACACCATGCTCGAATCAAGGGAGACCATGACAGATAACAGGAAGAGCTGCCAACTGCGTATAATGCTTTATAAGGAGAGAGATAGTGGTTCCAGCACCTAACACAATGCACTGTATGTAGTTAAGTACCCAATAAATGTATATTGAAATGAAATGAGGACAAGGGGTTAGAGAACATGGACATATTTGGGGAAAGGCATTGAGGACAAGAAGGGTAGCAGAAGAAAATTAAGCTAGCAGAAAGAACTTTTCAATTTAGAATTCTAAGACACGGTGACAGATACAGTTCTCCCCAAGCCTTTGGGCTCAGCCTCCTGCCTCTAGTCATGCTAGAGACATGAAGGTCTCTGTCTATTTTCTTACTCTTGGAAGTTCAGATTTTGGCCTAAGGCCTGGGTGAAGATGAGGATGACAGAATGACAGAGTTACCTAACTGTTTGCAACAGAGAATGCATTCCTCCCCACCCCGTCCTGTCCCAACATGTAATTGAATACCTCTCCCTTTGCCACCCCTCAATAGGCTTTTGCCCTTCTCTTCCTAAATAAGAGTATTCAGTTAGTGACTGATTTACTCAAATAAGGTTGTCCAATATTCAAGGAACCTTAGGTATGTCCTTTGTGTCTGAACACGTGGTCAATTTCAATCTTCGTGAGTTTTCAGAGAGGTCCGTTAACTCCCTGTGTGAACGAAATGCCCAGACCTAAGTCATATGAAGGTAGTTTCGTGATGAAAAGCTTTTCGGATGGTGACATTGATAACCATGATAAAGTACTTGGTCCAAACTTGCCTTAGACTTATAGAAGGTCAGAGCTAGAAAGTCCTCAACGGTCATTCAGTCCAGTGGTTCCCAGCCCTGGCTATCAAAAATCATCCAGGGAATGTGTTAGAAATACAGCTTCTCTGGGGCTCATGATAAACCTACTGAATCAGACCCCAAAGACTGTATTTTAAAGAATCTCATCAGGTGATTCTGACAGTAGGACAGGTTTGAGAATCATTTGTCTAACTAAATCCTTTGATTTTTTTCAGACGAAGAAACTGAGGTTCAGAGAGGCAGTGGGGCCTACATCAAAGTGGCTAGACAGGAAAATAAGGGCAGAGCACCTCCGCCTTACTTCTCATCATTCTCTCTTTGCATAGAACACCCATATTACATTCCCTCATCCTGCTTGATCAATTACTTGTCCTTTCATTTCTCCAGAACTGTGAGTACTATGATGGTGGGACCATTTCAGATCCATCTCTGAGGACTCCAAGTCCTTGAGCTTGATCCTTGAAGCCAGGCTCCAAACTTGCTGGGCAGGTGCACGTTCTTAGACCCTATGTCTCTGTTTTTCCGGGGATAAAGGGCTAGGGCAGGAGCCATAGTGCCCTCCTTCCTTCAAAAAGCAGGGCAGGCTGCAAAGTTCCAAGTGTATATGATGGCAGAGATCTGTCCAGAGCTGTGTGGGAGCTGGGAGGCTAGTTCTCGTGCTGAGGGAGCCAGAATGTCTAGTGGTGGCAGGTTACCTGAAGCTTGGGCTGGGGCTGACTGTCTGTTTGTTTATCTCGAAGAATTTTGGCCTCATTCCCATCACACTATCACTGGCGGCAGCCTGAAGTGCAAGATAATGACATGCTTTGAAAAATGCCCCAAATGTCAATTACCCAGCATTGAGACAACCCCTGGGAGTTGTTCCTTCATGTCCACATCGTTAGCTGGCTTATCACTCTCATAGCACTGTGTTTCACCCTGCCTAAGTCTGTAGGGCTGCCCAGAGCCTCAGCCTGCTGGTCTTGGGGCCAGGATAGGAAGTAGAATAAAAAGATGGATGTTGGAGGCAAGGTAGGGCTGACTGTTTGGTAGTTTGCATTTTTGTACATTCAGATGATCTCACTGCCAAGCTGGGGAGGGAAGTATGGAAGAAGAAGCGCTGATTGTCTACCTAGAACCCTGGGTTCTAGCCTTACCATTGCCATTTTAATTTGCTGTGTGACTGTGGACTAGGCTCTTACCTCTCTAAGCCTCAGTTTCCCCACCTGTGCCATGAATAGGTTTGACTCAGAGCCTTTCAGTTCTGATTGAGGGATACTGATGCAAGAGCCAAGCTGTAGAGTCAGGGGTGGGCACCTAATGGGTGATACTTATTCCCTGCCCTCATGGTACCCTATTCATCCCATATCTTGAGTCCACTCTTGGAGAAGATATGTTATTACCCCCAAAGGCTCAAGATATGATCTCCAAAGCAATTTGCATAATATGTTTGCACCCTACTGTGCTGGCTTAGTGCTGGCAATGTCTCAGTGCAGCCTGGCTCCACTGCACTCCAACCATTTCAACTTTTTGAAGGCAGCCAGATACAACTGAAGACTGCTTTCCCACTGGATGTGGGTGCCTGAAGATGGAGCTAACTCTGCTTTTTAGGATCCCCTCCATGGCCCTCTCTTGCCTTGCTCTGCAACATCTCTGGGGCTTTTCAGCACATTGACTCCCTTAGCCACACACCCCTTTAACTAGGTCACCTGCTGGCACCGGCTCAGTGCCAGCAGCCTGTGGTTTCTCTGACTGGAAAGGCCTTGATTCATCCTGTTGTGAGGAACTCTTAAATTTGGCAGCTGTTTTGCTCTGGGGATTTCTCCCCTGCCTAACCCTTCTCCTCCCAACAACCCTCTTCCCTTCTCTCCCCTACCCTCCCCCCACCCTATACCCTAAGGATAATGGGATGGTCTTTGTCTTGAAACAGGGCACTATAGACTACCAGGAAGGTCCACCCTTCCTGCACCACTAGTGACAGCAACAAAGGCTAGCTTGGGGAACCTTAGCATCCCCCAAAGCCATGACTAATAAATAGGTAATCTAGCAAAACTCATGCATTTGCTGTGCCAGCAGGCATCAAGACAAACCCTCTCCTCACCTCCTTCCAACCAAATTGCTTTCCCTAAGCCTTTTCTATTGAGAAACTGTGGACCTTTCCCCCTACCCCCATTATATGTCCCAGGGCCTAGCACAAGGCCTGACTGGTACATAATAGATACTCAATAAATATTTGTTGAATGAATAATGACTGAACAAATGAAGACTAAACAGACCTAAAAGCCAAAGGAAATAGTGCTAGCTGAGTCAGGAGACCTGGTTCAGCCCCTAACCCATCTTGTAACCTTGATCATGTTACTTCCTCTCACTGGTCTAAGCCTCTCTCTCTGTAGAATTTTGTGCTGAACTCAGTGATACCTTGGGGATCTTCTATGCCTGGTAGTTCATAACTCTGTAATCTCTACTCCTGTACCAAATACCACTCTGCCACCCTCCTCCCTAGCATGAAGTAAAAGAAACCTCCATCTAGTCCTCAGATAGTATTGGGATCATGCTGATGAAAAAAACAACAATAAACGAACATAACTCTGGGTTTTGGACCAAGCCAATTTCAGAGAAGTCACTGTCCCCCACCATGCCAGGAGGGATTGCTGATTGGGTCTCACCTCCATGACTCAAATGAGCAACATTTAACGTTCTCTGATCCTTGCCTCCTCTACCCTGTCTTTGGTGTCCCATGAGAAGTGTGTTGAGCAAACAGTGTGTCCTGGGGTCTGGTAGTGGTTGGAGTCAGTAGGCTCCTGGAGATCTGGAACTCCTGGTCACAACAAAATAAAATCCTTTTCTGCTATTATAAGCACATAGATCTTAATTTTGAAAGTCTCATCCAGCCATAAAGATATACACAGGCAAACCTGCCTGGAATTATAGGGAACCAGGCAGAAAACCAGAAAAGGTAGAATCTCTCTTAATTGGCCTTTCCCTTCTTGTCTCTGGGGATTGAGATTCCATGGGGCTCTGTGGGTGAAGCACAGGAACTTGAAGTTT
>VBSM01000568.1:631763-652115 GCA_008086735.1 Cheirogaleus medius
AAAAAAAAAAAAAAACACAAAAAAACCCCCTCAAATAACCCAATTAAAAAATGGGCAAAGGAACTTGATAGACATATTTCCAAAGAGGACATACAGGTATCAGTGCAGTTGTGTGGAGTAAAGCAAGTTAAGTATATAAAAGTGTGGGGGGGAGGTAAAAAATGTTAGTTTCCTAACCTTTCTGTATCCTGGTCCCAATAGTCACACCCATTGTTGGAAGAAAACAGTTGCATCTAACACTGTCTTTAATTCCCACCCCACGTCCTTGGCCATTCTCTGTTTTGCTCTGTGTTCTCCAACCCAGGTGATTAGGAAGATAGGATGGTAAGGAGTGTCCGGAGCAGATAAAGGTCTATACATTCAGGGTACCTGGAAGAGCTACTGGAGTTGAATGGCTTTGATTGCAACTAGTGTGGGTGGTATGAGCACATTAGCACACAGCAGAGCAAGCACTGAGATGACGGGGCCATGGAAGGAAAGAGCCAAGACTTCAGAGAGAAGCTTGCTGGTGCCTGTCCTCTTCTGTTTTTTCTCTCTAAAGACTCAGAGCCCCCGCTGGGCCTGTGAGTGTGGGGAAAACAGCAGCAGCTGAGCAAAGAAGAGGTATAGTAGGTGGAGTTCTGTGGCACCCATGAGAATGCACCTTGCAGACCTCCAACTATAGGGAGCATAACTGACCAAAGGCCTTGGCTGCTGCACTCTGAAATCTGTCCCAGCATTTGCAACAAGGTCACTCCTGCTACACAGCAGAGACGCTAAGATAGGCCCATTCTTGGGAGGCATGGAACTCCTCTTACTGCTGACTGACCTGGGCTTCAGGAATCCCTGATGGACTTGCCAAGCCTTCCTTAGAGTGCAGGGCAGACTAGGAAGCTTCCATTCAACCTTCCTCCCTTTCTCCCCCACTCAGGGTCAGATTTACATCACAGTCTCGCAGCCCTCCTAACCTTCCCGGACTCCCCCACCATCTGCTCTCATTTCCCTTAATAAATCCTTGCACATTTAACCCCATTTTATTGTCAGCTTCTCTGAGGTCCCAGACTAACACAAATTCTGACCGTTGTGAAATCAAATGTATTAGCCTGGAGTCTGGACTTGTACCCAGGGTTCTGTGTAATGAGAAGCCTCAGACCACCTTTAGAAAATAGTCAGCAGATTTCTAAACATTGGAGAAGTATCCCTAAGGTTTGGAGAGACTTTGTGAATTATTCAAATTTATTGCCCTGCTTTACTCCAAATCAATATCTCAGACAAATAAGTTTCTTTATTTTTAATGTTCCAACTTAGTGTCTTATGTGCCTTCTTATGGAAGGCGATCTTTCCTTAGTCTAATTTATACTGTAGTATTGTTGCCTAAGAGGCATTCGTTTCCTCCTATTCTCCATTTTGGAACTGAGAGTCAGAGAAATCTAGCTCCAGGTTTGCCACTGACAAAGAGAACAAACTGTTAGACAAATCCCGATACTTTCTATGACCTTCTCTTTCTGAGCCTGAGCTCTTATTTTCTGTGACTGTACCTTTTCTCTGTTTCTTCAGTTCCATTCCTCAGAACCTGTGGTGTTCAAGTTCTTCTAAAAGACAATGATGTGTTAGAGAAGGAGTGTGTGTGTGAGTGTGCACATGCGTGTTTATGATAAAAAGTGGGGGGAGAGTAGGGGATTGGGAGAGAGAACGTGAAAGTGAGACATCTCCGTGTAGCTTGTTTCCAGCTTTGCTTGGCGGTTCCCTCACACGCAGTGCTAGGCAACACACATGGTGACCTACTTTTGCAAGAAGGCTCTTTTGGAGTTACAGTTTTCTTTACCTTGCTTCTTTGCCTGGGATGGGCCTGCTACTAAACAACAGATACAGAGGAACAGAGGATCTGTGGCTCTGGTATCATTACCAAATTAAAGAAATTGTAAGGTTGCAAGGGCATTCCAGCTCTTAGCTTTGTGTTGATAGAAACCACCCCCGAGATTTGAAACTTAATCACTTACAGTACCTCCTAGGAGGGATTCAGGCTTAATCCCATCTCCAGCCCCATCTGGAGAGGCCAGGATGCTTTGTCCCAAACCCCTGACTCCCCTAAAGCCTACCCTGTCCCCTGCAATGGCCTTCACTCTTTCCTACTTCAGTGGAGTGACTCCTCCTGAAGCTTTCAGCTCAGGCCAGACCAGCTCCTTTAATAGCTACCCCCCCCAACTCCCTCTTCCTGCCTTCTCTTCCCTCTAGTGGCGGAAACTCCACCTCTGTTGACCCAGTGTCTTTAAAGAGGGTCCTGAGATGCCCCTCTGGGTTCAGGTGGAGCCCTTGCTGGCATCCAGAGAATGGGAATCAAGCTGTTTGTGCTTTCTCGTTCCCCAGCTCCTTTGGAGGCTTGAGGTTCTCTTCATTTGAAGTAGGTCTGAGGTATTTGCTTCCTTGGTAGCCTCCTGACTGCTAGTGTTTTACCCAGAGTTTTTGGTTCCGTTTTGGTGTTCTTGTCCCAGAACCTCACAACTTCTCTGCTGAGCCTGCTATACATCCATGGAGAATGGGCTTCTCCAGAAGGAAGGGAAAAGGTTTACAGGCCTGGAAGACCATGACCAAAGAGAAACAGGACTGAACAGGGGACAGAGAAGTAGTTGTGCTTAGGACTAGTATAGCAGGAATTCATTAGGGGCTCAAGACATCTGTGAGGAAACTGAAGCAAAAATCCCATCAAAATAAAAGCGTTTCAAAAGCACAACCCACAAGCTCAACAATGGGATCTGGTCTGGGACGCCCAAGACACTTGGGCCACCAACTTCTGCTTGTTTCTTTTTTTCTTTTTTAATTTTTTTTTTATTCCATCTTGTAATGGGGGTACAAATATTGTTAGGGTTACATACATTGCCCCTCCCCCCACCCCCCCACATGCCCGCGCTTCAAGCTAGTCCAATCCCCAGGTGGTGCGGATGGCACACATTATGTAACTCTACACTACTTCCCCCCTCCCGCCTGCCCTCCATCCAATATAAGATTTTTTTTTTTTTTTACATGTTGGATACCTTGTATAGCTTTGCCTCTCCCTAAGAAGGGTTAGAGGTATGCCTCTGCTTGTTTCTTGTGAGACCACACACAGGTCCCTTTAATCTCTTTGTGACTCAGTTTACCCACCTATAAAATGACGGATTGGACCTTTTAGGTCCCACCTTTTAGGATAGTGAGATCGTAGCTAGCCTGGGAAAGAAGAGATCTGCATAATTCTAAAGATTATTCAGAACTCCCCAGGGACTACTGCAGAGGGAGAGGATGGGTGGGGAGAAAATAAATGAGAAAAAAACTCAGTGGAGATTCCAATAGGCTGACAAGTACCTCCATCACACCAGAGCATTCCTGCTTTTGTATAATTTATACAAAGCTTTTCAGTGTAAGATTGCAATTGGAAAGGAAAAAGGGTTCCATGGATTTAGAAAGGTTCTAACTTTCTAACATTCAGCTGTAAGTGAATTTGGAAAAGTAAGCATTTAGTTTTTGTAGCTTGTGTAATGGTGGCAGAAATAGGGAAGAGGGATTAGAAGTGGATATTTAGTTAGTTCAACAGCATCTACTACACTTAATATTTTTGTTCTAAATCTTATATTTTATAGCTTATTAAGGTATAATTGATGTACAATAAACTATACATATTTAAAGTATATAATTTGGTAAATTTTGACAAATGTATGTACTCATGAAATCATTACAATAATCTAGAGAATGAACATATCCACCACCCTCAAAAGTTTCTTCATACTCTTTTGTAGTTCATCCCTCCCTCTACCGCCATTCCCAGACAACCACTGATCTGCTCTCTGTACCTATAGATTAATTGGAATTAATTTAGAATTTTATATAAGTGGAATTATATAGTATTTACTCTTTGTCTAGAAATTCTTTACTCAGCATTATTATTTGGCGATTCAGAATAAGGTATATATGAATATTTTATTCCTTTGTATTCCTAAGTAATATTCCATTGTGTTGCCATATCACAGTTTGTTTGATCTGTTTACCTGTTGATGGACATTTGAGTTGTTTACAGTTTTGGGCTGTCACAAATAAAGCAGTTCTGAACATTTATATATAAGTCGTTTACAAGGTTTTCAAAATTTAACTGATGCCTTTCGTTTTCAAAATGTTTTCAGCAGAAACTGACTTGGCAAATGTTGCATTTGTATTTCTCTTTTGTACTCAAGGCTATTTTCAGCAGTTTTTGTTGTTGTTGATGTTTCATATCCTTTGATGTTATTATACATTGCTAGTCCTACAGTTGCACCTTCCCAAGCATCGTGAAAGGGTTTCTGAAGCCATTCAGAATTTCAGTTAAAAAATGTTAAGACTTTATATATAAAAAGTGCTCTTGGGGGAAACTAAGAGACAAAAGCCCTCATAAATATTTTATATTTACTAAAACAAACCAATAAATATAATATCAAATAAAGATGGTATTAATTTCTTTTTAAACCCACTGGCCTAGACAAAGGCTAGGGTCTTCACTCAGTTAGTGGAGACTAGAAGTCCATGAGTGGACAAGGGACACAATCCTAAAACAATCAGTTTCAGATCTATTGCTCCTCTGTGGATTCTGGTCTCCAGGGCTGGGCTGGCCTATGGCCAGCAAACAGCTGTTGTTTTAGGAAAGGGGTTCAGAGAGAAATTGCATGGTGTAAAGCTGTTATTAATAATAGAACAGGATATGAGATTCATCTCATGTCTTCCTTCCAGGCCTCCCCAAGGAAATGGCCATACTTTTATTTCACTCTTATTTTATACTTCATTAATAAAATTGAAAATGACCCCATGGAGCTATCTAGAAACCAAGGGTGACTCTTCAGGCCATGAGGAGAGTATGGCTTGAAGAGATTTTGCCACAGTATGGAAAGGGGCAGCCTGGAATGGGGGATCCAAGCACAAAAACTTTGCCCTGGACTCTGAAGTCCCTGCATATGTCCTTGAGAATGAACTACTGCAGAGAAAGGCAAGAGTAGAACTCTTTGGAAAGACTTGGCCCCATTAGCTGCTGCAATCCCACATGTTCTTGCTGCCCTTGACCACCCTTCACACTCTTCCCCTAGGCCTCGAGGCCGGCTTGAACAATATTTCACTGTTCTGGGCTGCCACAAGGCTGGGGGTGGTGCTCAGCCCATTTTGTAGGTTGGAGACAGCATTTGTGAACATGGGCAGTCCCCACTGGAAGGCAGGAAAGGGCTGGAGAGGGTTGGAGGGAGGCCCAGTGAGAAGCACATTGCAATTTTCTTTCCCAGCGGACCCTCATATTGGGGGGATAATTCCAGGGAAGTGGGATGCATTGTTCTTTGCTTACCACTAGTCTCTAGGCGATGAATGGCCTTGTGAGGGAGCAGGATAAAGATGGGGAGGGGACGGAGGGAGGAGGTGGTGGAGGATATGGGGACCAGGAGTCCCTGGGGTTCCCAGGCGCTGACTGGTCTGCTCACAAACATCAGAACTTCCCCTCTCTGGCCCTCCCAGCCCCGGGGGAATGTGAACTGTTTTGCTCTCCTAGATCAGAAAGAACAAGATGTCCTTATCTGGTGGAAGAGGGCTGGTGAATACCACCTCCAAGGAGAGAAGAGAAGGGAACCAAGAGAACTGCAAACCCAGCAGGCAGCACCATTCTTGGGGAAAGCCTAGGAATAAGGGGGCATGTTCCATCCAAGGCCCCCCACGGTTTCAGGAGTCCGGATGGGCGGTGGATTCAGATTCCATACTCTCCCACCAATGCTTCAAAGCCCTGGTTCTTGTGGCTGGTATGAATTTTTTTTTACTGGTATTGTCTTTACAAGCTTTTTCTAGACCTGGCTTCTAAAAAGCTTTGAAAGCCAAACATCTGATCAGACCACAGCATTCTCCACCCTCTTCCCTGACTCCGTACAGCCATATAGAGTCATCCCTCAGTATCTGTGGGAGATTAGTTCCAGGACCCCCGCAGATACCAAAATCCACAGGTGCTTGATCCCTTATATAAAATGGTGTAGTATTTCCATATAAACTATGTACATCCTCCCATATACTTTAAATCATCTCTAGATTACTTATAGTACCTAATAAATGTAAATGCTATGCAAATAGTTGTTATACTGTATTGTTTAGGGAGTAATGACAAGAAAATCATCTGTACATGTTCAGTACAGACGCAACCATCCATTTTTCCCCCAAAACTTTCGTCTGAGGTTGGTTGAATCCACAGATGCAGAACCCACAGGTAGGGAAGACCAACAGTATTTTGTCTGGAATTGGCTGCAAACCCATGCTTCTTTGAGGGATCTCATTCTCAGTGCCTCTCCTTGCCACAGAGCAGTTACCTTCTTGTATGTGGTAAAAACAAAGTTGCCCTTCCCTAAATTTATTTACCAAGCTTCACTCCGGCCACAGCTACTCTGAGCACCATTTCAGTAACATTAGGGGCATGATAAAACACTTACCTGGTAAGAGGGATCTGGGAGCTCTAGAACCTGTGGTTTGGGTTGAGACCATGACGTTGTCCTAATCTAAGTTAGGATTGCTATGGGTTTCACGTGGTCTGAAAACCCATGGCTTTGTCACAATACTCAATACTTAGAGACATGGCCTTGGGGGGATTTTAGTCATTTAAGCCCAGGTTCTGTTCTGCCAACCCAGATCACTTTATAACTAGGGAACCAGTAGAGCCAGACACTTTCCTGGCAAAACTGGTGAGTTTTGTTCAATTCAATGAACTTTTCCAGAATGGGGGAACAGGCAGTCCTGGAGTCGCATGGAGTAGAGGAAAAAGGGTTCTGGCTGGTGGTTAAGGGACCTGGGCTTCAGGTCTGATGGGACTACTCACCATGTGACATCAGACAAGTTACTTCTCCTTCTTGGATCTCAGTTTCCACATAAGTATTAAGAAGATGAAATGTTTGGGTCCCATCAGAAGTTTTCAAATGTTTCACCCTTCAAAATATTTCCCCTCCTGAGCCATGCATTTTGCAAGATTTTGTTTGCCAGTAAATACATTGATTACATGATAATTCATTTCCTCACCTTACTAGCCAAAGGCATAACTTCCAGTCAGAACTTCTGGTTAGTAAAAGATAATATAGCCAAACAGAAACTTTTGCAATTTAGTAAACTTGTGCCACCTTGACCCACCTTATCCTGGGTCAACCTAGAATTTCTTTGAGGGTTTTGGATTCACTCAAAGACTTCTCACCTTTCCTCCACTCCCACTTTACTACATGATACCCCTCTTAGAAGTTGCTAACGTAGATGGCCATTATGCTCCCATCAGCCCTATGGGTGCCCCAGGAAATCCCTCCTCCCTTGGCCAGCTCCACCTCACTTGCTGCCTCCAAACCTGACTTGCCAGTTTCTTTGGCACTGCCATACCAACATTTCAAGCCATGGCTCCTTTGTAGAAGTGGTAGGCCTTCTTTTCTGGATCATTTCTCTCCAGTAATAGGGCCTCGGTGAAGTATGAATGGGAACCCAAAAACCCCTTAAACACAGATGAAAAAGACCAGGGCAAAGATCTTCACTATAGTTCAGTCAAGCCCAAGCTCCAACACCCTTTTGGTCTTCCTGCCATTTTCCGGTAGACTGTTCATGGTGTTAATGAAAGACATGCTTCCTGTGAGTTCCTATCTTACTCAAAATGATGTGCTCTCTTGGGAAATAATATGTTTTCCTGAGATTTGGGGACACAGAAAACATTGGGAAATATGAAGTGCATTTTGGATTTGAAAGTGGAAATTCCCAGGGTCAGATGCCAGGTTAAGGTGAGCATGTTTGGCTTGGGTACAGCCCCTACCCTTCCCAGGCTGAACTCAGTCACCATATACCCAGATAGCTCTCAATCAGAGAGAGAGATATAAGGTCCTTTAAGGGCCTGCTCCTCTCCTCCATATTCCTTCCTTTCTCCATCTTTCTGCCCCTCCACTGCCCACTAAGGCTTAGCTCCATCTAGAGAAAGCTAAGCTGGAAAGTGGTAAGGGACCTTAGAGATAATCTTTTCAGAATTCCCCATGATATAGACAGAGAAACCAAGACCCAGAAGAGTAAAAATCTTGACCTAGACCTGGGAACTGGGGTCTAGAGCTAAGGATGAAAGGGAAGCTTTCAAAACAAAGAGAATATTCTAAGTTAATATGTGTGTGTGGGAGGGCGAGGGACATGCAGAAAGCTCATCAAGACCCATAACCTGGACTTTGTGGCTATATCTAGAGTTCATTTGAACATTACCTGGTTTGCTCCTGGCACTTGCATCCAAAGTATGTCTCAGAAACAGAAATGCTACCTCTAGGTAATTGTTTTGGAGCTTGAAGGCTGTGCACACTTAATTTTCCAAAAATAAAATCCTACTATAGGCAAGGCCCTGTGGGAACAAAGCTCAGAACAGGCCCTGAGGGAGGCAACTCAGAGAAGACAATTAAGAAAGCCCCCAGGGACAGCCTTTGTAGACTACATAGTACATAAAAGTCTACCAGTTTACAAAAGGTATTCTTGCTTACTTCCATAGAGTCTACAGACTGATTGTTGTCGGGCGTGCTCCATGGAAATCTGACTTTCTCAGCCCCCAGCCCAGAAACCACTCATGAATCACTGTAGATTCCGTGAGATTAGATCCAAACTCCTAAGCATGCTGTTCAAGTTCCTAGATGACTTTCCCAGGTTCTCCTTCCTCCACCCAATCCCCACCTAAACCACTCACACATACTTTCTTCATTCACACCATATCATTCACATTTCATGCCTCCAAACCGTTGTTCATGCTGGTCCATCAGCTTGGAATACCTTTCTCTACTTCTTGATTATTTAATTGTCCTTCAGGGCTCAATTCAAAGATCACTTTCTGTTCTATTAAGCTTTTTCTTTTTAAAAAAATAACAGCCTTATTGAGACAAAATTCATCTGCCGTGTAATTGACCCATTTAAACTGTACAATTCAATGGTTTTTAGTAAATTCATGGAATTGTGCAGCCATCATCACAATCAATTTTAGAACATTGTCATCCCCCCAAAATAAACCCATGCCCTTTAGCCACCACCACCCCAATCTCTCCATTGCCCCTTCCCAGACCTTAGCAAATGCTAATCTACTTTCTGTCTCTATAAACGTGCATATTCTGGATATTCCATATAAATGGAATCATGCAATATGTGATCTTTATGGACTGGCTTTTTTCACTTAGCAAAATGTTTTCAAGGTTCTTCTATGTCATATCATGTATTAGTAATTAATTCCTTTTTATGGCTGAATAACACCCATTATATGGATATACCATACCATATTTTCTTCATCCATTTATCAATTCATGGACATTTGGTTTGTTTCCACTTTTTGGTTATTATGAATAATGCTGCTTTAAACATTCATGTACAAGTTTTTTTTTCATGTACAAGTTTTTTAATAGATATATATTTTTACTTGTCTTGGGTATATACCTAGGAGTAGAATTGTTGGGTTATATGGTAACTCTATGTTTAACATTTTAAGGAACTACCAAGATGTTTTCCAAAATGGCTGAACCATTTTACATTCCTACCAGCAACATATGAGGATTTCAATTTCTGTACCTCCTCACCAACACTTGTTATTTTTTTGTATTTTTTAAATAGCTATTCTAGTGGGGTGTGAAGCGGTATCTCATTTTGGTTTTGATTTGCAGTTCCTTAATGACTAAAGATGTTAGGCATCTTTTCATGTGCTCTTTGGCCATTTGTACATCTTCTTTGGAAAAATGTCTATTCAAACTGTTGGCCTGTTTTTTGTTTGTTTGTTTTTAAAGACTATTTTTGGCCAGGCATGGAGGCTCATGCCTGTAATCCCAGCACTTTGGAAGGCTGAGGCAGGAGGATTGCTTGAGGCCAGGAGTTTGAGACCAGCCTGGGCAACATAACAAGGCTCCCCATCTCTATAAAAAATTTTTTTTTCGAAGACTAGTTTTTAGGGCAGTTTTAGGTTCACAGCAAAGTTGAGCAGAAGGTACAGACATTTTCCATATACCCCCTACCTCATTCATAGCCGTGCCTCACTGTTAACATCCTGCACCAGAGTGGTACATTCATTACAATTGATAAACCTACATTGACACATCATTATCACCCAAAGTCCATAGTTTACATTGGCGTTCACTCCTGGCGTTGTATATCCTATAAGTTTTGGCAAATGTATAATGACATGTGTCCACCATTGTAGCATCACACAGACAGTTTCACTGCCCTAAAAATCCCCTGTGCTCTACCTATTCATCTCTCCCTCCCCCTGATCCCCCAGCAACCACTCATCCTTTTACTGTCTATATACTTTTGCCTTTTCCAGAATGTTGTATACTTGGAATCACACAGAATGTAGCCTTTTCAGGTTGGCTTCTTTCACTTAGTAATATGCACTTAAGATTCTTCCATGTCTCTTCATGGCCTAATAGATCATTTCTTTTCAGTGCTGAATAATAATCCATTGTCTGGATGTACTATACTTTATTTATCCATTTACCTATTGAAAGACATTTCGGTTGTTTCCAAGTTTTGGCAATTATGAATAAAGCTGCTATAAACAATCATGTGCAGGTTTTTGTGTGGACATAGGTTTTCAACTCACTTGGGTAAATACCAACAAGCGTAATCACGGGATCGTATAGTAATAGTATGTTTAGTTTTGTAAGAAAGTGCCAAACTGTCTTCCAAAGTGGCTGTACCATTTTGCATTCACACCAGCAATGAATGAGAGTTACTGTTTCCAGTTGTCTTTCTCTGACTAACAAAAGAAAAAGAAAAAGAAAAAGAAAAAGAAAAAGAAAAAGAGAGTTACTGTTGCTTCATATCCCCACCAGCATTTGGTGTTACCAGTGTTTTGGATTTGGGCCATTCTAACAGGTGTGTAGTAGTATCTCTTTGTTTTCATTTGCAATTTTCTAATGACATATGATGTCAAGCATCTTTTTATATGCTTATTTGCCATCTGTATATGTTCTTTGGTGAAGTATTTGTTCAGATATTTCGCCTTTTTAAAAATCCAGTTGTTTCTTTTCTTTATTGTTGAGTATTAAGAGTTCTTTGTATATTTTAGTCAACAGTCCTTTATCAGATATATCATTTGCAAATATTTTCTCTCAGTCTGTGTCTTCTTTTCTCATTCACTTGATAGTGTTTTTCACAGAGAAAAAGTCCTTAATATTAATGAAATCAAGTTTACCAATTTTTTCTTTTATGGATTGTGCCTTTGGTGTTGTATATAAAAAGTCATCACCCAAGGTCATCTGGATTTTCCCCTATATTATCTTCTAGGAGTTTGAGTTTTATGTTTTACAATGAGGTCTATGATTAATTTTGAGTGAATTTTTGTGAAGGGTATAAAGTCTGTGTCTAGATTCATTTTTTTATTTGCATGTGGATGTCTGGTTGTTTCAGCATTATTTATTTATTTATTTATTTAGAGACAGAGTCTCACTCTGTTCCCTGGGCTAGAGTGCCGTGGCATCAGCCTAGCTCACAGCAACCTCAAACTCCTGGACTGGAATGATCCTTCTGCCTCAGCCTCCCAAGTAGCTGGGACTACAGGCATGCGCCACCATGCTCGGCTAATTTTTTTTTCTATATAATTTTAGTTGGCCGATTAATTTCTTTCTATTTTTAGTAGAGATGGGGTCTCGCTCTTGCTCAGGCTGGTTTCGAACTCCTGACCTTGAGCGATCCGCCCACCTCGGCCTCCCAGAGTGCTAGGATTACAGGCGTGAGCCACCGCACCCGGCCTCAGCATCATTTATTGAAAAGACTATCTTTGCTCCATTGTATTGCCTTTGCTTCTTTGTCAAAGATCAGTTGACTATATTTATGTGGGTCTAATTTGGGGCTCTCTATTCTGTTCCATTGATCTATTTGTTTATTGTTTCAACAGTACCACACTGTCTTGATTACTATAGCTTAATAGGAAGTCTTAAAGTCAAGTAGTGTAAGTTTTTTAACGTTGCTCTTCTCCTTCAATATTGTATTACCTATTCTGTGTCTTTTCCCTCTCCATATAAACTTTAGAATCAGTTTGTCGATATCCACAAAATAACTTCCTGGGACTTTAATTGAGATTGCATTGATGAAGTTAGGAAGAAGTGACACCTTGACAACATTGAGTCTTCTTATCTATGAACTTGGAAGTCACTCTATTTATTTAGTTCTTTGATTCTTTCATCAGAGTTTTGTAGTTTTCCTCATATAGATCTTGTATATATTTTGATATATTTACCTAAGTATTTTAGTTTTGGGGGTGTGAATGTAAATAGTATTATGTTTTTAATTTTGAATTCCACTTGTTCATTGCCAGTATATAGGAAAATGATTGACTTTTATATATTAACTTTGGGGGGTCTATTCTTCTAGGTATTCTACATAGATAATGCTATCATCTGTGGGGGAAAAGTGACAGTTTTATTTCTTTGTTCTCAATCAGTATACCTTTTATTTAATTTTCTTGTCCTATGGTATTAGTTAGGATTTCCAGAACAATATTAAAAGTGGTGAGAGGGGACATTCTTCCCTTATTCTTGATCTTAGTGGAAAAGCATCTAGTTTCTCACCATTAAGTATGATGTTAGCTACAGGTATTTTGGTAGATGTTCTTTATCAAGTAGAGGAAGTTACCTCCTATTCCCAGTTTGCTCAGAGTTTTTTTATCAGGAGTAGGTGTTGAATTTTGTCAAATGCTCGTTCTGTATCTATTGATATAATTATGTCATGTGTTTTTTTCTTCTTTAGCATGTTAATGTAATGGATTACATTAATTGATGTTTGAATGTTGAACCAGCCTCATATACCTGGGATAAACTCCACTTGGTCATGACATATAATTGTTTTTATATAATGTTGGATTCATTTTGCCAATATTTTGTTGAGGACTTTTGCATGTATGTTCATGAGAGATATTGGTCTATAGTTTTCTTCTTATATCCTTGTCTAGTTTTGATATTAGGGTAATGCTGGCCTCAAAGAATCAGTTAAGAAGTATTCCCTCTGCTTCCATCTTCTTGAAAAGAGTGTAGAGAACTGGTTTAATTTCTTCCTTAAATGTTTGGTAGGAGGTCGGGTGCAGTGGCTCACGCTTGTAATCCTAGCACTCTGGGAAGCCGAGGCAGGAGGATCACTTGAGGTCAGGAGTTTGAGACCAGCCTGAGCAAGAGCGAGACCCTCTACTAAAAATAGAAAGAAATTAATTGGCCAACTAAAAATATATAGAAAAAATTAGCCGGGCATGGTGGTGCATGCCTGTAGTCCCAGCTGCTTGGGAGGCTGAGGCAGGAAGATCACTTGAGCCCAGGAGTTTGAGGTTTTTAAATTTTATTTCTTAGTTTTTTTTTTTTTTGTTTTTTTTTTGTAGAGACAGGGTCTCGTTATGTTGTCTAGGGTAATTTTCTTAAGAGATATTGGTCTGTAGTTTTCTTTTCCTGTGGTATCTTTGGCTGGTTTTGGTATCAGGGTAATACTGGTTTCACAGAAATGAGTTGGGAAATGTTCCCTCCTGTTCTGGCAGAGTTTGTGAATAGTTGGTATTAACTCTTTTTTAAATGTTTGGTAAAACTCATCAGTGAAGGCGTTTCAGTTGGGTAGGGGTGGGGCATAGTGTGTTAATTATTGATTCTATCTTTTTATTTGCTATAATGCTATCCAGGTTTTCTTTTTCTTGTATAAATTTTGGTAGTTTGTGGCTTTATAGAAATTTTTTCCTTTTCATCTAAGAGTATTTCCTTATGTTCCTTTTATTTCTGCGAAGTCGGTGCTGATGTCTCCTCTTTATTCTTAATTTTACTAATTTGAGTCTTCTCTCTATTTGTCTTGGTAAGTCTAGTTCAAGGTTTGTCAGTTTTGTAGACCTTTTCAAAGAACCCATAATACTTGATGTTTCATTGATTTTCTCCATTGGTTTTTATTATCTATTTTATTTATTTCTGTTCTAATCTTTATTATTGCCTTTCTTCTGCTTTCTTCGGGTTTAGTCTGCTCTTCTTTTTCTAGTTTCTTTAGGTGGAAAGTTAGGTCATTGATTTGAGATCTTTCTTTTAAAATTTTTATGGCAAGCATGAAAATGAGGTTTATTGAGGAGAGAAAGATACGATTATAGAGCAAGAACAAGATACAGGTTTACAAAGTAAGATACATATGCCACAGATGATGACTAGACCCACTGTCACAGCAAAGGGAGAGCAAGAGGAAGCTCTTTTTAAATTTTTTTTCCAGCATATTATGGGGGTACAAATATTAAGGTTACGTATATTGCCCATGCCCCCCCCCCATCGAGTCAGAGTTTCAAGCGTGACCATCCCCCAAACGTTGCACATCTCACTCATTATGTTTTAAAATTTTTTATTGAGATAAAATTCTCAGACCATAAAATTCATCCTTTTAAAGTATACAATTCAGTCTTTTAAATATATTTCCAATGTTTTGCAACCACTACCATTATCTACTTCCGGAACATTTTTATAACTCTCAAAAGAAATCTTATACTTAATAAACAGTCTGTCCCCTAAACTCCCAGCCCCCAGCTCCTGGTGACTAGTAATCTACTTTCTTTCTCAATGAATTTGCCTATTTTGGACATTTCATATATAAGATTTTTGGTTGAGAGATTTTTTTTCCTTTCATTGTTTTGAATATGTCATCACTCTATGCCTTCTATTCTTTCTGATAAAAGTCATCTGTCAGTCTTCTTGGAATTTCTCTTGTACATGATGAGTCAAAACTTTCACTTGCTGCTTTCGAGATTTACCTTTGTTTTTGACCTTCAACATTTTTTTTTTTTTTTTGAGACAGAGTCTCACTCTGTTGCCCGGGCTACAGTGCTGTGGCGTCAGCCTAGCTCACAGCAACCTCAAACTCCTGGGGTCAAGTGATCCTCCTGCTTCAGCCTCCTAAGTAGCTGGGACTACAGGTGCTCACCACCACGCCTGGCTATTTTTGTTTCTATTTTTAGTTGTTCAGCTAATGCTTTGTATTTTTTTAGTAGAGACAGGGTCTCACTCTTGCTCAGGCTGGTTTCGAACTCCTGACCTTGAGCGATCCTCCCGCCTTGGCCTCCCAGAGTGCTAGGATTACAGGCGTGACATATTTGAAATTCTTTATCTGTCATTTCAATCTTTTCATTTTGGCTCATATCCATTAGTAAGGAGTTATTGTGTTCTTTTGGGGGTATCCCATTGCTCTGATTTTTCATGTTTCTGGGTTTCTTTCACTGATTCCTTCTCATTTGGCCTCTTATTTGATACCTGGGGTGCTAGGCCTGGATCCTGGCCTGAACTGAGACTGTGGCCTTTCTGTGGGGGAGGGGGTGCCCCACAAGCACACCACAGCTAGGACCCACACTGCAGTCTTTCCCTAGATCTGCCCACATGGGCTCCCTCACCTCCCAAGACTAAGAAGATCAATTCCTGACCACGCCAGGGAGAAACATGCTGGTTCCGAGTCATCCACTGGGTGCCCGAGCAGGACCAATGTCCCGCCACCTCAGGGCATGCCCTGCTCTGATGGAGCCACTGGGCAAGCAGCACCAGGGAGGGTCAGTAAGCAGGGAGCTTATAGTCTGAGCAACCCTCAGTCCACTAAAGGACCCCCAGAGGAAAGGCCTGAGCCCCACTCTTTGTGGAAGCCTCAGTGTCATGGCTCAATTGTGTCTCCTGGCAGTTGTGGGTGGGGGAGGGGAGGAATAGAATGTGTATGGAGGAACGCTAGCACTCTGGAGAGGCAGTCTACCCAGAATGTCCAGGCTCTGGAGTCACACATATCACCCAGGGCCCACTGGACCCCTGTGGCTCCTGCAGTCCGGGCCAGTGTTGGAAAATGTCTGTGTTGGAATGAGCAGGACAAAACCTGAGGATTTGAAGCCCCCTGGGGAGGACAAAAGTGCACTGTGGGTGGAGAAGCAATATGGTGCCTGCTGTCCTGGCTTGGGTCTGTGGGGGTGGGAAGCATCCCAGGAGGGCTGGGAGGCTGGTGCCTTGTCCACAAGTAGTTCCCAGCTCACTGGCAGCAGCAGCCTCTGGGCTCATGTGGGCAGAAAGTCTCTCTAGCAGCTCAGAAACCCACTGACTGTCAGAGATGCAAGGGAGGGATAATCAAACCACTCCACCTACCCTTCTCGCTGGACTCTAATCCTCTCGGGGGTTGATCTTTGTGAATACCTTGCTCCTTCTTGATCTGCACCACAACTTCTTCCCCTGGAGTCTCCTGAGAGCTCTGGCACCCTTCCTTCAGACCCACATCCGATCTATGTTTGTCTGTCTGTTCGTTTATTCTCTTTCATCTAAAACTTCTTCTTACTGAGACATTCTGGTGGCTGGTGTCTCTGGTCACCTATATTGCCAAGTTGTAGAGGCTGGGAAATCCAAGATTGAGAGTCTGCATCTGGTGAGGGCCTTCTTGCTGCATCATAACATCGTGGAAGGCATCACATGGCCGGAGTATCTGACTTTCAACATTTTGACTGTGATGTGTGTGCAGTGTCTCTCCTTGTGTTCATTCTACATGTCATTTATAGAGTTTCTTAGATGTATAGTTTAATGTTTTTCTTCAAATTTTGGGAGTTTTAATTATTTTTGAATGTTTTCTTCTGTCTCTTTCTCTCTTCTCTCTCTTTCTGAAATCCCATTCATTGCATGTATATTGGTGTGCTTAATGGTATGTTATATTTCTCTGACGCTGTATTCATTTTTTTCATTCAGTGTTCTCAGCTTCTATTTGCATAACATGCATTGATCTATCTTCAAGTTTGCTGATTTTTTTTCTGCCACTCCAAATCTACTATTAAGCCCTTCTATCAATTTTTTTATTTCAGTTATTGTATTTTTCAACACCAGAATTTCCATTTGGTTCTTTTTTTTTTTTTATAATTCTATCTCTTTGTTGATATTTTCTATTTGATGAAACATTGTCATCATGCATTCTTTTAGTTCTTTAAGCATAATTTCCCTGAGTTATTTGAACATATTCATAATAGCTACTTTGTCTTCTAAGTCCAATATCTGGCCTTCTCAAGGCAATTTCTATTGCCTGCTTTTTTTCCTGTTAACAGTCCACACTTTCATGTTTCTTTGCATTCCTCATAATTTGTTGAAAACTGCACATTTCAGGTAATATATTATAGTGAATCTAAATACTGTTACTGACTTAGCTGGACTAGTTCAGTGAAGTCTATTTCCCTGCAGTATATAGCTCCCATGTTGCTCTTCAGAGGTCACAGCCCTGGACATGTACACAATATCTATAACCAATGATTACTGTAGTTTTAGTGGGGTTCTTTGTCTCTTTCCCTGAGATCCCTTTTTAGTTTCTGAATGATCTATCTTTAGTGATATCACACCCAGCTATTAACCTCCACTAATTGCTTCTTAATTGTGCTATTGTGTTTTTAACAATGCCCTGGGGTATAAATTATTCCACTATCTGATCCAATTAAAGTTGGGCCCTTTGCAGGGGCAGGGTGTTAGCAGTCTTTGAGGCTTGCTCAGACTCTAGAAGGGTTCTTCTTAGTTTCTTCCCAGTTTCTCTCTGTTAAATTTCTAGCAGGTCTACCATTCTGCAGTTGCTACTAGAATCACAGAGTTCCCAGTCCCCTCTTGATTACATACCACCAAGAATGTCATTGTTCCTGACAGTAGCCTTTAGGCAAAAATTTCTCCACTCTCTTTTACAAATAAAGGCAGCCCCCTTGGGGGGGGGGCTAAGGAGCTCTCCAGTCTTAAACTTGTCTCTCCTAAAATCAAACAACCCTATCAAAAAGTGGGCAAAGGACATTAACAGAAAATTTTCAAAAGAAGACAGAATAATGGCCAACAAACATATGAAAAAATGCTCAACATCTCTAAACATCAGGGAAATGCAAATCAAAACTGCAATGAGATATCACTTATCTCCAGTAAGAATGGCCTTTATCAAAAAGTCCCCAAACAATAAATGTTGGCATGGATGCGGAGAGATAGGAACACTCCTACACTGCTGGTGGGACTGCAAACTAGTTCAGCCTCTGTGGAAAGCAATATGGAGATACCTTAAAGTGATACAAGTAGATCTACCATTTGATCCAGCAATCCCATTACTGGGCATCTACCCAAAAGAACAAAAGTCACTCTATGAAAAAGATACCTGCACACAAATGTTTATAGCAGCACAGTTCACAATTGCAAAGCTGTGGAAACAACCCAGTTGCCCATGAATACATGAGTGGATTAATAAAATGTGGTATATGTATACCATGGAGTACTATTCAGCTTTAAGAAACAATGGTGATATAGCACCTCTTATATTTTCCTGGATAGAGCTGGAACCCATTCTACTAAGTGAAGTATCTCAAGAATGGAAAAACAAGCACCACATGTACTCACCAGCAAATTGGTATTAACGGATCAACACCTAAGTGGACATATAGGAATAACATTTGTCGGGTGTTGGGCGGGTGGGTGGGGGGAGGAGGGGATGGGTATATACAAACATAATGAGTGAGATGTGCAACGTTTGGGGGATGGTCACGCTTGAAGCTCTGCCTCGAGGGGGGAGGGGGGCATGGGCAATATACATAACCGTAATATTTGTACCCTCATAATATGCTGAAATAAAAAAATAAAAATAAAATAAAAACAAAACCAAAAAAAACCTTGTCTCTCCTTTTGGGCAGAATCTCTGCTCTACTATACTGGTAGGGAGAGCAACCTACTTCTTCCAGAGTGACACTCCTGCTCTATGATCAGGGTGCTGGGCAGGAATGGTAGCCACTGCTTTTCTCCACTTGTCTTTCCTACCACGGAACCTTCACCCTATGAGTGAGCTGGGGCAGAGGTTATCAGACATACAATATTATTGGCTTATCATGCCTGAGGTAGAGAATTCCCTACCAATGGGAGCTGAGTTGGGGAAGGGTTCCCCAGTCCTCTTGGCCCCAACTGAGGGGAATAAAGCTTCTGCTACATGGAGCTTGAGGAAAAGGATGAAAGATTTCAGCAGCCTACCCTTCCTGAGGTCAAACTGTTGGCCTGTACTAGGAGCTGGAAGAAGAGAGAGTTCCATGTTATTGGCCACATCCAACCATAATAGAACTTTCATCACACTAATCTGGGGATTAGGGATGGGAGCAGGTCATGGCTGAAATGCCATAAACTCTTATTATTCTTACCAAGATTTACTATAATTTCTTAAATAAATGTTGCTCTAGTTGCTGTAGGCAATTAGGACAACTTCTAGAGACCTTAAGTGCTTAATTTTAAAATAAATTTTACCACTTATGATTGTTTCTCTAGGGTCCACAGGGATCCCCACACCCTATTCTGGAAATAGAACCCTCTCTGTTAAGTTTGTAAACTCCCCCCATATAGATTTCTTCTCTCTCTCTAACCCAAAGACCCTGCTCTGGGCCAGGAGGTCCTCACCTAAGCAGCACAGTAGGAGAAGACTGGAATCTGTGGCAGGAATTTGTTCTTAGACAATCTTGGCAAATTTGACTACCTGAGTGACCCATCATTTAAGAAGACTAATGAAGGGTAGGAGGTGGGGGATCAGAGGGGAGCAAATGAGGTCACCTCCCCATGTTCCCTACCCCAAGTCTGTCCCCTAAGAGGTGACTAGAAGTGGGGAGTGGAACTCACAGAAGAGAGAGACTCTACAGGAAAGTAAATTGAAGTAGCTCCCTAGGCCCCTGTGGGAAGGAGCTATAGGGATGCTGACTTGGGTTTCACAGAACAAAGTACTATCTAAGGGTAAAGTACAGAAAGGTATGCCTCAGGAAGAAGGGAGCTCCCTGTCATCACTGCGGTTATTATCTAAGCAAAGGGAAGAGGACGCTGTCATTCTTCTACTGTCCCCATTAACCCTAAAATGCTCTGATCCTCTGTCTTTGGAGGACAAACTTTGCCCAGTCCCTGTCTCGCCCAGTCAGGTGGCTCAGAAACATCGCAGGAACTGTAGGCCTTTCTTGGGGTTTCACAAAGAAACAGCATTACCATTCATTACTACTCTAATCAGCATTTTAATTGCCTGTCTTACTCTAGGACTTTATACTCAGTGCCTGGTGCTTATTCACCCTCCACCCACATGTACCAGCTAAGCTTCCAGGCAGGGATCAGCTTCCCCAGAGCATCTGCATTCCACCTTCTCTCCCTCCCCCTTCCAGTGAACTCAGGAAATTGGTTTTAATCCACCAGGCTCCCATTGCTTAGCAACAGAAGCACCTGCTCCTAGCAACCAGGAGCCACAAAGATGCTGCACAAAGAGGGGGCTGTCTGGGCCGGGCTCTTGCTCAGCTACTGACGATTGGCCTCCCCGATGCCTTTCTCATCAAGCACAGACACCTTGTCTCAGAGGTCGAGAGTGTGATGTCTGGGACAGTTGCCTGACCTCACGCCCATCCCGCCTGCCTGG
>VBSM01000568.1:665686-676059 GCA_008086735.1 Cheirogaleus medius
AGAAAAAATAATTCTGTGCTTCATATAGAACCAGAGAGGACCCCGTATAGCAAAAGTAATCTTAAGGAAAAAGAACAAATTGGGAGGCATTGATTTACCAGACTTCAAGCTACACCACAAGGCTGTGGTAACTAAAACAGCATGGTCATGGAATAAGAACAGGGCCATTGACCAGTGGAAAAGAACTGAGAACCCAGATATAAAACCATCCTCATATAGCCATCTAATCTTTGACAAAGCAGACAAAAACATACACTGGGAAAAATAATCCTTATTTAATAAATGGTGCTGGTAAAACTGGATAGCCACATGTAGAAGACTGAAACAGGATCCACACCTTTCACCTCTCACAAAAATCAACTCACGGTGGATAACAGACTTAAACCTAAGGAATGAAAGTATAAGAATTATAGAAGAAAATGTTGGAAAAACTCTTATAGACTTTGGCCTAGGCAAAGAATTTATGAAGAAGACCCCAAAGGCAATCACAGCAACAACAAAAATAAATAAATGTGACCTGATCAAATTAAAAAGCTTCAGCACAGCCAAGGAAACTATCATGAGAGCAAACAGACAACCTACAGAATGGGAGAAAACATTCACATGTTACACATCTGATAAAGGGCTGATAACTAGAATCTACATAGAACTCAGGAAAAGCAGCAAGAAAAAATCAAACAACCCTATCAACAAGTGGGCCAAGGACATGAATAGAAACTTTTCAAAAGAAGATAGTTTAATGGCTAACAAACATATGAAAAAATGTTCAACATCTCTAAACATCAGGGAAATGCAAATCAAAACCACAATGAGATATCACTTATCCCCAGTGAGAATGGTCTTTATCAAAAAGTCCCAAAACAATAAATGTTGGTGTGGCTGTGGAGAGATAGGAACACTCATACACTGCTGGTGAGACTGCAAACTAGTACAACCTCTGTGGAAAGCAATATGGAGATACCTTAAAGAGATACAAGTAGAACTGCTATTTGATCCAGCAATCCCATTACTGGGCATCTACCCAAAGAACAAAAGACATTCTATAGAAAAGGTATCTGTACTAGAATGTTTATAGCAGCACAATTCACAATTGCAAAGATGTGGAAACAACCCAAGTGCCCATCAATGTATGAGTGGATTAATAAAATGTCGTATATGCATGCCATGGAGTACTACTTAGCCACAAAAAATAGTGGTGATCTAGCACCTCTTATATTATCCTGGATGGAACTGGAGCCCATTCCACTAAGTAAAGTATCACAAGAATGGAAAAACAAGCACTACATGTACTCACCATCAAATTGGTATTAACTGATCAACACTTAAGTGCACATATATTAGTAACATTCATCGGGTGTCAGGCAGATGGGAGAGGGAGGAGGGGATGGGTATATATACACCTAATGGGTGTGGTGTGCACCATCTGGGGGATGGACACGCTTAAAGCTCTGACTCGGATGAGGCAAGGGCAATATACATAACCTAAACATTTTTACCCCCGTCATATGCTGAAATAAAAAAATTTTAAAAATCCACTGGAACTTATTCCTTCTATCTAAGTGTATGTTTGTACCAATTAACCAATCTCCCTTCACCCCCTCCACACTTTTCTCAGCCTCTGGTATCTATCATTCTACTCTCTACCCCCATAAGATGAAACTTTTAGCTCCCACATATTAATAAGAACATGCAATATTTGTCTTTCTGTGCCTGGCTTATTTCACTTAATATAATGACCTCCAATTCCATCCATGCTGCTGCAAATGACAGAATTTCATTTTTTATGGCTAAATAGTATTTCACTGTGTATATATGCCACATTTTCTTTATTCATTCATTTATCGATGGACACTTGTTGTGAATAGTGCTGCAATAAATATGAGAGTGCAGGTATTCCTTTCATATACTGATTTCCTTCCGTTTGGATAAATACCCAGTAGTGGGATTGCTGGATCACATAGTAGTTCCATTTTTAGAACTACCATATTTTTTGAGAAACTTCCATACTGTTTTCCCTAGTGGCTATACTAATTTACTTTCCCACCAACAGTGTATGAGTTCCCTTTTCTCCACATTCTTACCAGCATTTGTCTCTTCTATTTTCTAGAAGTTTTATAGTTTTAAGCTCTTACATTTAGGTCTATGAACCATTTTGATTTAATTTTAGAATATGGTGTGAAGTAGAGATTCAGCTTCATTCTTTTCCATGTGGATATCCAGTTGACCCAGTACCCACTGTTGAAAAAATGTCTATTCTTGTTTTTTAAATTGCCTTGTCACTTTTGTCAAAAATCAACTAGCCGTGTATGTGTGGGCCCATTTCTGGACTCTCTGTTCTGTTCCATTGATCTATAGGTCTGTATTTATGCCAATACCACACTGCCTTGATTGCTGTAACTTTATAGTAAGTCTTGAAATCAGGTAATATAAGTATTCCACCTTTGTTCCTTGCCAAGATTATTTTATCAATTGTATATTCTTTTCATTTACACATAAATTTGAGAATCAGCTTGCCAAATTCTACAAAAAATATCCTTGCTGGGATTTTAATTAGGGTTACATTGTATCTATAGAACAACTTGGAGAGAATTGACATCTGACCCATGAACAAGGTGTATCTTTCCATTTATTTAAGTCTTTAATTTCTCTCAGCAACATTTTGTAATTTTCTCCATAGAGGTCTGACATTTTAAAATCTAATTTATCCATAAATATTTCAAATTTTGATGACATTGCAAATGGTATTTTTTTAGATGCAAATGGTATTTTTATTTTTAATTATTCAATGCTAGTATATATAAATACAATTTTTTATGTATGTTGACTTTGTGTCCTGGGATCTTGCTTAGCTCACTTATTAATTCTAGTAGCTTTTTTGTAGATTCTTTTGAATTCTCTATGTAGGTGATCATGTTGCCTTTGAATAGAGACAGTTTTACTTCTTAATTTCCAATCTGTGTGTCTTCTATTTCCTCTTATTGTCCTATTGCACTAGCTAAAAATTTCAGCTAGAATGTAAAATAGAAATGTGAGAGCAGACATCTTTGCCTTTTTCCTGATCTTAGTGTGGAAGTGTTTAGTCTTTCATGATTAAGTATGATGTTAGCTATGGATTTTTCATAGTTGCCTTTTATCAGGTTGTGAAAGTCTTCTTCTATTTCTGGTTTGCTGAGAGTTTATTTTTTAAATCTTGAACGGATATTGGATTTTGTCAAATGCTTTTTCTGCATCTATTGAGATGATTATATATATATACATTTTTAAATTTAATTTGTTATAATTGCATACTGCATTGATTGATTTTTGGATGTTGAATTCACCTTGCATTTCTGAGATAAATCGTACTTGGTCATGATATGTTATTCTTTTTATGTATTGTTGGATTCAATTTGCTAAAATGTTGTTAAGGGTTTTGAAACTGGGTTTCTGAGGAACCTTTATTAGTAGTTTTCTTTTCTTGTAATGTCTTTGTCTTGTTTTGGTATCAGAGTAATAGTGGCTTCATAGAATGAGTTGGAAAGTGGTTTTCTCTCCTAGTTTTGGAAGAGTTTGTGTGGAATTGGTATTCACTCTTCCTTAAATGTTTGGAATTCACCAGTGAAGCCATATTGGTCAGCCCCTCAGTGATTCTTAAGGGTCCTTTCATCTTCAATATTCTGCAGTTCTAATAAGGCCCTTGTGATCAATCTTTCTGTTTTAGATATGTGTGTCTCTCCTAATTCCTTATTTCTTGTCTATCACTGCTTCATGCTTCTTTCCCATACCCTCTATCAGGTGAATATCTGAGTATGTAGGTACTGGGCCAGCCTCCTCAGAGAAAGACGAGGAAACTGTTTCAATTCATTTTCTCCCAACACTAGTGGGTTTTGGTCAAAGAACCACCTGTAATCTGCCTCAGCTACTACAGTAGATAATGGAACATTGTCCAAAACCAGTGGGTGCCAAATCAGTAGGCCATAGGCCATTAAGTACAACCCTGTTATCCCTGAAGGACTGGGGCAAGTGTTAAAATGCCTGCATTTTCATTCTTGGCATGGGTACTCTTAAGTGTGGGTCTCTCTGGGTCTCAGTCTGACTATCCATAAAATTCAGAACTGGACCTCTAGATTTTCTGACTCTAAAAGTGGAAGTAAATAAACAATAGCAGCAGAGGGAAAGAATCCAAATGACCTAATATGGGGGTAATAAGATGACTTATATTTTCAGTGACTATTTGGCTTTAAAAGTTTTGAAACTCAAAAGTAGGCAGCCCATCAAAATTGGCATGTGTTGAGACAAAGTGTGGAAAGTTAAAAATGGGGTTTGTTTAGATGTTGAATGCTTGGAGAAGAATGTTTTCTAGTATTGCTGTGCCACCTCAGAAAAACACCACCACATTCTAATGAAGAAAAAAAAAATAAAACACTTGGAGGACCCAATGCCAGGACAAATATGAAAGTACTTTTTGGACTTTTTAACTTGCTATTTAATACAAGTCTGGAATAGAGTTCTAAACATAACTAGATTTAGACTCTTTACCAGGTTATGGGAACTATGAAGAGATGTGGAGATGGGGCAGAAGCAGGGGAATAGTTTTGGCAACACAGACTCTAATTCATGGTGACATTCTCTCCACTTAACATTAGGTATAGCAGTTGGATAGCTAAGCCTTAGAACACGACCACTTAATCCTATTTGCTATTCTTTCATTGTACTGTGCACCTTATCAGGAAGCAGGGTCTCTTGAATAGAGCCATCTCTGCCTCCATGTCACCCCCCATTACCTCTCTCTCTCCCATCTACCCCTTACTCAGCTTTGGCCCTTTGGCTTTGTTCCATCATTCCCTCATTTGAGCTTTTGTTAGTTTCCTACAATAACAGGAATTTGTGAAAGCCTGTAATTTATTTGGAGAGTTTGGCTCTTGGATTACCCTCTCTCCTTTCAACTCAGAGGGAGAGCTCAGAAAGCTTGGATTTTGGCAGCCAAGGAATTAGGAATCTGGTCTCACATTTGAGTTCTTTTCTGAGCAGTCTCCCTGTACTTCAAAGACTGAGTGCCTGGGTAAGGAGCCAAGGCAATAATTGAGTATTTGAGTGAAAAGACTTTGAGGATGAGGAGTCTTGAGAGCCAATAGGTCCAGAATAGAGCTGGAAAAGCCAGGGTCTGACCTTGTACTGCCCAGGCCCAACAGAAGCCTAGCTGGCTATGGGTGCTCAAAGGAGAAAAGGAGGGGGTGCATGCTGAATACAGACATGTCTTCACTTCACGTACAGGCCTTTTGGGGCCAACTCTCTCACTCACCTGGAGGTAGTAGTTGATGTTGAAAAGAACTCTCTTAAACACTGGATGAAAGGTGTGGATAGTTAATTTATATATAGTTTATCCTCAAAGTACAGGGCTTTGTTAGACAGAAAATTTATTAGTCATGAATTAAGTACTTGCTTAGCACATAGTGTAGCTGTAGACTGAAAATAATGCTTTTTGCCTGATGGAAAGTTATGGGATTCCACCTATCATTTTTCCAAGTCTGTTTAGAAAGATGTCTCTGTACACCTCCTGTTGAAATGTACATTATACCCTTCCCAACTCTGCCACATCTTAGCTGCTTCACTGAAATATCTTTGTCTTTCCCATGTGAGAATGGGGATCATTATGGAAAACAACAGAAAATTCCTGGCTTTGAGTCCAGATATTGTTAGAGTTATAGAAAACCTCTATCCACTCCTTATATTTTCCAAAACAGGAAACTGAGTGCAAGAAAGATAATGGAAAACCAATAACACTCATTTATCATTAATATGGTTATAATTATCATCATTGTTATTATGACTATTGGTACTTCTTTTTTCATATAGTCATTGCTTGATTATTTTTCTCTTACTAAATTTTCTTTGATAATCTATCCTGCTAACAATCCCTTAAGTCCTTTCTCTTATATCATGCTGTTTTTCACTAATTAGTCTAGCTATTAGAATATCTTTCTCTCCCTTAATATGGCAAATTTTCTTTCGCTTGGAGTGTCTGACTTCTCTGAAAATCTTTAAATAGAAAAATTTATTCTGAACTATGGCCATGAACTATGGAATTCATGAATTTTATTGCCCTATTTAACAAAAGTATTTTCCCTACTCTACTGTGAGATCTTTGAAGTCAAGTACCATATGTCACTCAGTTAGCATCCTCAATGTGGGATAGCCATGTATTCAGGCCAGAGAGAATGTTAGATAACTGTTGAATAAGTTGATTTCATATATGGATGGCTTCATTTTAAAATATATATTTATAATTAAAAAATATATCAAGGTACTTTTCCCTATTCCTCCCATGAAGTATAGCTAAAAATGCTGGACATTATATATAACACATATATAAGAAGACTGAAAGGTGGAGAGAAAAAGGCACATAAGCTAAGGGCATTGGGACCCAGGGAAGAACATGGCAGAAAACCTGGGTTATCCTTTTGCTTCATATATCTTGGACCTGGAGCTGAAGAAGCTGGCAACCCAGATGCCAATGGGAGCACACAAAAAGCCCCAAGAAAAGCCTGATTTGTCCAGCCAAAGGACCAGAAAAAGAGGCAGCTTAGCAAGACAGAATACCTTTAGACAATAACCCCTTTACTCCAGCCAAACACCATGGGAAAAAAATGCCCCCACTCAACCTTTACTAGCAAAAGCCTAGTGGGGAGCCTAGACTTTTACACTCACCCAGCTGTAACAAAGTGCCCCAACCTGCCCCCCAATACTGAGATGGTGTCAGAGGAACCTGAGTATGAAGCCAGGAATTTCTTTCCCTCTCAGTGGTAACAAGACCTACTCCTCCCCCATGGTGTCAGTGGAGACCATGTAGGGAGCCTGGATTTTCACCCTTGCCAGACTATAACCTCCAAACACCCCTCCCACCCCTGGGGAGATGTCAAGGTGGTATCACTGAAGGCCAAGTAGAAAACTAGGACTCTTACCATCACTCAACTGTAGTGTCAGTTGAGGTCACATGGGAAAGAGTAACAAAGGACCCCTTACCCCTCCCAACCAGGAAGGTATCATAAGAAGCCTGGTGAAAATCTTGAACACCCACCAGCCTAGCAATAACAAGACACCCTTCCTCCCCCAGGGCGTCAAAGGAGACTGAGCAGAGAACCTGGACTTCTGCCCACATCTGGCAGTAAGTAACGAGGTGGTGCCTCACTAACACAGTGCCAGACTCTTCTGACACTAAAAAACAAGATTTAAATAAGATCCAGAGTCTCATAACATAAGATCCAAAATGTCCAGGATACAATAGAAAATCACTCATCATACCAAGGACCAGGAAAATCTTGACTTCAATGAGAAAAGACTGTCAACAGACGCCAACACTGAGATGACACAGAAGTCAGAATTATTTGGCAAGGATTTTAAAGCAACCATCATTAAAATGCTTCAGTAAGCCATCACAATCATAGTTGAAACAAATGAAAAAATACTAAGTCTCACCAAATAAATAGAAGATACAAAACAAATAGAAATTTTTGGAACTGAAAAATATAATAACCAAAATAAAATAAGCCTTACTGGATGGGCCCCACAGGAGAATAGAGAGGACAGAAAAAAGAATTAGTGAAATTGAAGGCAGAGCAATAAAAATTATCCAATCTGAACAACAGAGAGAAAATATTGAAAAAGTGAACAGATCCTCAGGGGCCTGTGAGGCTATAACAAAAGATTTAACATTCCTGTCATCAGAGGAGTCCCAGAAGAAGAGAAAAGGTGGGGATGAAAAAGTACTCAGAAATATTTGCTGAAAACTTCCCAAATCTGGCAAAAGACATAAATCTATAGTTTCATGAAGCTGAGTGAATCCCAAAGAGGATGAACTCAAAGAAATCTATGTCAAGACACATCGTGTTCAAACTTCTGAAAACTAACACACACACACACACACACACACACACAATCTTGAAAACAATGAGAAAGAAATGATACCTTAACTCTAGGAGAAAAACAATATGAATGATAGCAATTTCTCATCAGAAACCATGGAGGGCAAAAGGAAAAAGTGATATAAGATTTTTCAAGTGCTGAAATAACAGATCTATCAACCCAGAATTGTATATCCAGTGAAAATATCCTTCAGGAATGAAGGAGAAAATCAAAGCATTCTTAGATGAAGGAAAACTAAGAGAATTTGTCACCAACAGACCTACCCGAAAAGAATGGCTCAAGGAATTTCTTTAACCAGAAAAAAAATCAATAAAAGGAAGAATCTTGGAACATTAGGAAAAAAAGACATATCAGTGGAAAGAGTAAACTTATGCATAAGTATAATAGATATTAGAATATAACAAATTTATTAGAATATAATAGGTTTCTCCTCCTTTTGTGTTTTCTAAATTATGCTCAATAGTTGAAGAAAAATTATAATGATGTCTGATGTAGTTATCAATGTATATAGAGAAAATATTTAAGAAAATTTTATTACAAGTGGAGGAGCATTAAGAGACACAAGGGAGGTTAGGTTTCTATACTTCACTCAAACTAGTAAAATGTCAACATCAGTAAACTGTGATGTTACCTACATACAATATGATACCATTATATGCATACAATATGATTTCTTTGAGTATTTTTTTAGTGGCCTCTAAAAGAGGTATGCAAAGAGATATACTCAAAAGCACTAAAAATAAATTAAAATGGAATTCTAAACATTTTTAAAATAACTCACAGGCAGGCAGGAAAAAGAAAACAAAGAAAGGAAAAACAGACCAACCAGGAAACAAAAATAAAATGGCCCTAATATGTCAATGATTACATCAAATGTAAATGGTCTAAAAACATGAATTAAAAGAGATTGGCAGAGTGCGTAGAAAAAAATCATGCCCAACAATATTCTCTCTATAAGAAGCTCATTTCAAACATGTATTTCTAGGGAATTATGCTGGGTTTAAATAAAAGCCAATTTCAAAAGGTTACATACTGTCTGACTCCATTTATATACCTTTCTTCAAATACAAATATTATAGAGATGGAAAACAAATTTGTGATTGCTAGGATTGAGGGATGGTGGGGGAGTGGCCATGTATGACTATAAAGTGATAACAAAAAGATCTTTGTGGTAATAGAATAGTTCTGTATCTTGATTGTGATGGTGATTACAGGAAACTACACATGATAAAATGGCATAGAACTAAATGTACACACTGTACCATTCCCAATTTTTTGGTTTTGATACTGTATTATAGTTACATAAGGGAAAACTGAATGAAGAATTTATGGGACCCACTAGACTATCTCTTATGAATCTATAATTATTTTAAAATAAAAAGTGTTTTAAAAACCCAAATAAAATTTTCAAAGCTACATCAAATATAATTTAAACTCTCTTTGACTGTACAAAACATACCTTACGAGCCTAATCATCAGTTGTCATTGTATTATAGATATTCAGAAAGGCCAAGTATTGGCCAAGTATTTCAAGTTATAGAATGCTGATAAAATGATTTACTGAATTTAAGTATTTTTTCTTTTTGACAACACAACTGAGCTTTTTTTAAATTTCAATAGATTTAGGGGTATAAGTTGTTTTTGTTACATGGATGAATTGTATGGTGATAAAGTCAGGGCTTCTAGTGTACCCATCACCCAAATAGTATACACTGTGCTCAATAGGTAGTTTTGATCCCTCACCCTCCTCCCCTACACCGCCTTTCTGAGTCTCCAAAGTCCCTTATACCACTCTGTGTAACCATATATACCCATGGTTCAACTCCCACTTATAAGCGAGTACATGAAGTATTAGTGTTTCCCTTCCTGAGATACTTAGGTTTATGGCTTCCAGTTCCATCCAAGTTTCTATGAAAGACATTATTACATTCCTTTTTAAGGTTGAGTACTATTCTATGGTATGTGCGTGTGATATATATATCACATTTTCTTTATCCGCTCATCAGTTGGTGGGCACATAGGCTGATTACATATCTTTGTAATTGTAAATTGTGCTATGATAAACATATGAGTGTGTATGTCTTTTTGAAATAATGACTTTTGTCCTGTGGGTACTCAGTAGTGGGATTGCTAGATTGAATGATAGGTCTCCTTTTAGTTCTTTGAGCAATTTCCACACTGTTTTTCACAGAGGTTATACTAATTTACATTCCCACTAACAGCAAATAAGCGTTCCCTTTTCACCACACCTGCACCAAGATCTATTGTTTTTTGACTTTTTAATGGCCATTCTGACTGGTGTAAGGTGGTATCTCACTGTGGTTTTAATTTTCATTTCCCTGATGATTAGTGATGTTGAGCATTTTTTTCATATGTTTGGTGGCTATTTGTATCTCTTCTTTTGAAAAATGTCTGTTTATGTCTTTTGCCCATTTTTAATGGGGTTATCTGTTTTTTTCTTTTCTTTTCTT
>VBSM01000568.1:676159-688243 GCA_008086735.1 Cheirogaleus medius
ATTATGCTGTTCTGTGCATAACACTGTTTTGAGTACTTCTTGTAGGGCTGGTCTCGTCTTGGTGCTCAGTACTATGAATGTTGACAAAAGAATACCACCATCACAATCAAGATCTGTAACAGTCCATCACTCCAAAAAGTTCCCTCATGTCCCTCTGCAGTTAATCTTCTCCCCCATCTCTCCCTTGGCACCCAGTGATTTGTTTTACTCTCCCCATAGTTTTGCCTTTTCCAGAATTTCCTATAAGTGGAAGTAATCATTTGAGTCTGGCTTCTTTCATTTAGCATAATGCCTTTGAGAAACATCCAAATTGTTGCCTGTATCAATTTCACTCCTGTTTCTTGCTCAGTTGTATTCCATTGTATTAATATATACACATTTGTTTATCCATTCACCAGCTGAAGTACATTTGAGTTGTTGAAAGATTTTTGGCAATTATGTAAAAAGCTGGTATAACAATCTAGGTATAGGTTTTTGTATGAACATGTTATCTTTTATGTTGAGTTAATACCTAGGAGTGGGGTTTCAGAATCATATGGTAAGTGTATGATTAACTTCACAAGAAGCTGTCAAACTGTTTTCCAAAGCGGCTGTACCATTTTGCATTCCCACCAGCAGTGTATGAGATTTCCAGTTCCTCCATACCCTCCCCAATACTAGGTATTGTCATTTTTTAAAAGCCTTTTTAGTGGGTGTGTAGGGGATATCTCACTGTGGTTTTAATATGCATTTCTCAAATGATTAATGATGTTGAGCATCTTTGCATGTGCTTAATTGCCATTCATATTGTGTGTGTGTGTGTGATGTTTGTTCAAGATTTTTGCCCATATTTTAAGTTAGATTGTTTGCTTTCTTCTTACTGAGCTGTAAGGGTCAACTCACACTTGTATGATGGATACCAGTCTATTGTCAGATATGTATATTACAAATATTTTTCCCAGTCTATAGTTCCCCTTTTAATTTTCATAACTATTTTTGAAGAGCAAAAGTTTTAATTATTTTCTTTTATGGATCATACTTTTTGTGAATATTTAGGAAATCTTTGTCTAACCAAAGGCCAGGAAGATTTTTTCCTATACTTTCTTCTAGAAGTTTTATAGTTTTAAGTTTTACATTTAAGTCTATGATCCATTTTGCATTGATTTTTGTATATGGTATGACGATTGATATTTACAAAAATCTCTTATTTTATTTTTAATTATATCTGATTATCGTTAAAAAACTCCAAGAAAGGCACAACAGGAATTTTAATCCCCATTTTACAGATGAGAAAATTGAATATTAGGGAAGTGCTGTGTGACTTCTCAAGGTCTCACAGCTGATAAGAGATGAAATTGTAAGGTAAGAGGTGAAATTGTGATAAAAGTCCAGGTCTCCTGCTGTCCTAGGCTAGTATTTTTAGAGCCAGGCAGTGAGGAGGGCTCAGGATGGGGGCCAAGCAAAGTGAAGATTATCAATGTGGATCTGAGCCACCTATTTGGCACTTAAGGGACACAGGAAGTAGACTAGCCCTGACCTCACTCAGACTGTACTCGTCTGGCTCACTTGGGGCTCCACAATTGAAGAGAGACAAAAGCTGGCCCAGAACCCTGGTCAGGTGACATTCAATGAATGCTTTTTGATGATGATGATGATGAAGAGTTGGAACGTGTTCAGAGGAGAGCTCTGAAAGTAATTAGAGAGTTAGAAATTAATGCTAAGAGAAAAAGTTAGGGGAACCAAGATTATTTACCCTAGAAAAGAGAGTCTCAAGATGAAACTTGATAACAGCTTTTAAACAAAAAGCGTGGGCTTTTCTTCTGAGGGCTGAGCAAGGGGAAATGGGTTGGAAGAATCTAAGTAAAAGGGCAAATTTCTTCCTCCCTAGTGAGGATCGTTACAAACACTTAAGAGCCTTCGAAAACAGAATAAACTCTTCTTGAGTTTGGAATAAGGAATTTGCCTAACATGGGCTCTGATGAAGGATTTCAGTATGAGGGCCACATGACCCTCTTGCACAATGTCTTTATAAATTTTTGGGTGGCCCCTGAACCTGCCCTGTATCCTAGTACAATTCCAGAAGGCTGTGGCTTTCACTGTTCCTTAGTCTTAGCATCTTCACTGGGTTGTTCCAATGACTGAGACAAGCCTGACTTAAGCTCCTTAAACCTTAGCCCCCACACTCCTTGCCCCTGAAGTTAAGTGGCCAAGTTCCTAAGGCTATAGATCTGGCTTAGTGTCTGTAGAAGGGCCTGAAATGTTGGCTAGTCTGAATCTGACTCCAGTGCTGGAATTCCTTATTTTACTAATATATCTAGCCTCTGCTTGCATACCTCTCTAATGATCACAGACCAGAAAGCTGGCAGTGCACACCAATGCAATGCCCACTTTGAAAGGCCAGAGAGAACTGAGATACCAGCAACACCACCAGGTATGACATTAAGCTAAAGTGTCTTTATGCTTCTTTTCTCCACAGCATGGGTAGGAGCCCTTGCGATGGGTATGATCTTCTTCTGTTCTCCCATTGTAAGTATATTCACTGACCGTTTAGGCTGCCGAATCACAGCAACTGCTGGGGCTGCTGTTGCTTTCATCGGCCTCCATACCAGCTCCTTCACCAGGTAAGGCTAGGGGTTGCTGGCCATTTCCCCAAAGCTGAGGGTTGGCTTCTTTCTGGGCTTCAGCTAGGGATACTCTTCTCATTGTAGAATCCCTGTGGCCATGGCCATGTAAAGCCTTCAAAGACTCTGCTGCCAGGGTTCATAATTCAATAGAACTCATCTAGGTAGGGTTCCCAAAATGCATTGGTAAGGGAATATCCTCAAAGAGAATCTAAGAGTTCCAGAGTGCTGGGAGGAGCCTAAGCCTGATAGTTCATAAAGTTGGGCCCAAGTCCAGTTTTGGTGACTGAATGGCTATGGAACAATTGATGAGTAGTACCATTTCCCTCTCTGGGCCTCAATTTCTGTTTCTGTAACATGAGGGGATTAAATCAGATGGTCATTTTAGGTCTCTTCCAGCTCTGCTGTTCTATTCCCCTTCAATGTATGTGCCATATATCTCATGACCTTTCCCTCTCTCCCAAAAATGAGCTTCTTGAGTGAGCACATGTGAACACCTAGCCTTCCAGGATTCCCAAAGGAATCTTATGCTGAAAGAGAGATCAGCTGAGCCAAAGGATGTTTAGCATTTCTGGCTCTTTTCCAGGTATCTCTAGCTGCTGACACCTATGGGATGATTTGGGACAGATAGATTCATGTCTTGGGCATGAGAAGGATGTTTAGCAGCATCTCTCACTGAGGTGCAGACCTAGAACCCAGCTCCCCAGTTAGACCTAGACTAAACTCAAACCTTAGTCCCACTGGTCCCGCTGGCAAAATTTGGTAGTGTCAGGCAAGGAGCAGCTACAGGTTCATTTTCTGCCAGCCCTGCAGAAGCATATGTGTAGAGAGGAGGGAAAAAAGACCTTATACCACAGCCTGAGGAATGTGGAATTCCTAAAGAACTCTAATGACTTTCTGCTAAAGACACTTTGGAAGTTATGGTACCTCCTACTTCCAATCTGTCTAGGCTGATGTAGGATAATGCCAGCCTAGAAATACAGAAATGGCCACAGCGACATGCCTGGAATGAGGAGAGAACTAATGTGTCAGAGACTTGCTTTCTGAGCGTGGCTCTCCAGAGAAGGGCCCTGGCTCTCTAGGCCTAAGGTTCCATTCACAGTGGAGAATGATCATTGTGTTCCACCTCAGCTGGGACCTGTGAGGGTGAGCCAGCTTTCTTTATGACTTTAGCATTTCTGGCTGCCCAGCACACCCCCCAGCAGAGCTTGGATTTAGTCTGCAGTGGTTTCTTGGCTTTATCCGATCCATCTGGGACAGAAAAGGGAAAACCAATGAGTCCTGCTTGGAACCTGCTCAGCCCTCCCAGGGCAGCAGCTCTAAACTTTTTCAGGACCTGTCTGGTGGTCGGCCTCATTTGCTACCAGCAAGCTGGTGCCTGGCTCCTTCTTAGGGGGAGCTAGGCCTCAGAAGCGGCTCCAGTCTCAGCATCACACAGCAGAGGTCTATTTTATAAAGCCAAGCAGAGCAAAGTGTAAACAGATTAGCAACATACGGATCCCATTTCCCTTCCAATCCACATGGGCTCAGTTACAGGAGGGGAAGGAGCTCAGATGTGGTGTTTTCTTCTGGCATGCTTCTTTAGGCACATTGGAGTAGGCATTCTGTTCTCCAGCCCCTAAACTCCTCCCCTACCCCTTTTGCTCTTTCTGTAAGAACATCTTCGGAGCAAAGAAACTTTCTGCATGGCTTCAAATCCAGAGGAAAAATGGTTTTGCTTGTGGCTACAGCTTTAAGTCATCCTTCCTGTTGTCTTAACCAGGGCCCTAAGTTCCTTTGGAGGATGTGAAATGGGGCAAAGTGCAGGCAGGGCTGGTGAGGTTTTGGAAAGCTCAATTCACGGGCTTCCTGAAACAGCTAGAAACAGATCCACCACAGAGCACCCTCAGCTGAATCCCATGTTTTGCCTCCACCTGCCCCCTCCCTGAAGGTCCAACTCCTCTACCTTAGACAATGCCCCCAGCTAAGGACAATCCCATAGAGTACCTAGAATCTAATGGGAGCAGGCTCCAGAGAACCTGACAGAAGAGGAGCAGTTGGCTTAACTATGTGTTCCAAGTAGAGACAATTATTTTGAAACCAACGCCCTTGCTCACATTTAGTGAATACAAACAAACGGAAAGCAACGGTGATGATAACTATCTTGGAACCATTGGTGCTAGCACCACATTGTCACTGAGCATAGGCCCAGACCTTTAGTATGAGGACTGAGTCTATCTCTTGGGAAGAACTGCTTGACCAAGAAGAGTGTTAGGTAATTAAGTAGCCAGATAAGAACTGTTAGCAAAATATACGGAAGCATCAAAAAGAAAACAAAATTCTTCACTAGGTTATGCCAGTATTGTCTGGGGCATATGACTGGCCAAATTGACCTTCCTATGGCCTTTCCCCTTCTGACACTTTATCTTCTGTGACAGAGGCTTATGGCCACAGCAGGGCCTAAGAGTTTTGTGCCAGGATCTGTCTTACTTGGTCAGACCCACAACTTCTTTGAGGGTCTACTTGCTGTCAAGGAGCCAGGCTAGTCTGGGGAACAAATCCATACCATATCCAGCAACAGGGACAGGAAGTTAAAGGAACACCTTACTTCAGGATTCCCATGGCCTAGGGCAGGCATCCTCAAACTATGGCCCACGGGCCACATGCGGCCCGCCGAGGACATTTATCCAGCCTGCCGGGTGTTTTTGCCCGTTTTGTTTTTTTACTTCAAAATAAGATATGTGCAGTGTGCATAGGAATTTGTTCATAGTTTTTTTTTTTAAACTATAGTCCGGCCCTTCAACGGACTGAGGGACAGTGAACTGGACCCCTGTTTAAAAAGTTTGAGGACCCCTCGTAGGGTAAAGGGCCTTGAGATATCCAGACCTTGGGCAGGACTGGGGATATGGTGTCTGTCAGGAGATCATCACCCATTCTCTGAAATATTAAGGGCCCTTAGAATGGAGAAAGACACTGAGGAGTCCTATGGAGGGTCTCAACCTTCCAGGATCTTGGCTCCTTGCAGACGTTTGCTGTTACTTGGGATAAAGCTTTGGCCACCAGCCTATCCTTGGTGTCTAGGTAAGCAGTAAGGTGAAACTGTTCTCTCTAAGGCACTGACTTACTCCCTGTAGCCCCTCACCCAGCCTTTGCATAGGCTAGTTCTGGCTTTCTTTTGAACAGCCCTCTTTGATAGGGTGCTATGAATCATGCTAGAGTCACACAGACCTGGATTGAAGTCCAAGCCATATCACCTTGGGCATATTACTTTACCTCTGAGTTTCTGCTTCCCCATCTACAACATGGGGATGAGAAGATCTTGTTGCTCATCTGTTCTGAGGATCAGCGGCAAGTGGGGCTGTGCATTAAGGGTGGGGGAATGGAGGTCTTGGGAGGTTGACGGGGGAGGGCAGATAGATTGTTGGTCAGGCTGCTGAGGACAGCTCTCTCTATTTTTCCCACAGCTCCCTAAGCCTGCGCTACTTCACCTACGGGATTCTCTTTGGTTGTGGCTGTTCCTTCGCCTTTCAGCCGTCCCTCGTCATCCTGGGCCACTACTTCCAACGCCGCCTGGGTTTGGCCAATGGTGTGGTGTCAGCCGGGAGTAGCATCTTCTCCATGTCCTTCCCCTTCCTCATCAAAATGCTGGGGGATAAGATCAAGCTGGCCCAAACCTTCCAGGTGCTAAGTACCTTCATGTTTGTCCTTATGCTGCTTTCACTCACCTACCGGCCCCTCCTGCCCAGCTCCCAGGACACCCCAAGCAAGAGAGGTGTCCGCACCCTGCACCAGCGCTTTCTGGCTCAGCTTAGGAAGTACTTCAACATGCGAGTGTTCCGCCAACGCACCTACCGCATCTGGGCCTTCGGGATTGCTGCTGCTGCCCTTGGCTACTTTGTTCCCTATGTACACCTGGTGAGGAATACCAGGGTGGGCTCACCCCACCTGGCCCCAGAAGCAACCCTCAACCTGCCTAGAGTCCAGAGGGTGGGGGTGGGGGACACTGAAAGGATAGAGCTGGGAACTTTAGAAAAAGAAAAAAAAATAGTGGTTCATAAGGCCAAGCAGAGCAAAGAGAGGGGAAAAGCACAGGTTGAGGGAAGACCTCAGTGGAAAATGGGAGGAGTTCCTTGGGAGAAATCTCATGGGCCTTGGCTTCCCCCACAGTAAAAATTTAGAGAGATTTTGAGGAGGAAACAAGCATTGCTGAGATGTAGGAGACTGGCCCAGGTGACCCAAGACAGGGTTTTCTAAAGCTGTGTTCTGTGGAATGTTGGTCATTGTGGTCAAATTACTTTATTTAGGAAATAACATATGCTGGATCTCTTCAAGCTTCATAATGTGTAATAATCTCTTAAAGGTACTAAAACTTGCTGCAGGAGAGAAATCCATTCGGCTTTGTTTAACCCAGCATCCACCAAACTTATACGGCCACAGAACTGGTGGTTTATAGTCCAGCTGTTATCCTCCACAGACCTCATGCTTCTCAAAACGTGCTTTGGAAGAGTTGCCTGGAAGTTGGAGGATCATCCTCCCCTAGTAACCTGATGTTGCCCCAGGCTATCAGTTTGGAGTCAGGAGATGAGGAGATTATAGAGGAACCCTTGGATTTTCTCGGGTTTTTTAAGGCCATTTCTGTCCTGCTAGGGCTTAGAAGAGGCTTGGAGACACCAGCCTCCTTGGCTGTTGCTCAGAAGTCCAGAATCCAGAGAGCCAAAGGATAAGCAGCCTCTTAGGCTGCTAGAAGTAGCCCAAGAGCTTATCCTAGAGCTAGGGCTACAGGGGAGAGGCCTGCAGGAGAGGGGGTTCTTTATCCTGGTCCAGAGAAATAAGTAGGAGAGGGTCCTGGATATTCCAACAGTTAACCAGTCAGCTCCTCTTCCTCCTCTTGTTCTGGCGGACCCGGTGCTATTCTTTTCAGATGAAATATGTGGAAGAGGAGTTCTTGGAAATCAAGGAGACCTGGGTGCTCTTGGTGTGTATTGGGGCTACCTCAGGCCTTGGGCGTCTCGTGTCAGGCCACATCAGTGACTCTATTCCTGGACTTAAGAAGATCTACTTACAGGTGAGTGTGGCCACCTGACAACTGTGGGGAGGAAGAGCCTACCATAGATGCTAGGTTATCTCTAGCCTTTGGGATAGAATGGTAGGGTGTGCCACTGCAGTGCCCTGAGCCCCAGCTCTGACACAAGCTTGAAGCTTGTTGCGCAACATGGGAAAGTCACCTAAATTCTCTGAGCCTCTGTTTCCTCTGCATTCAAACAAAGGCCATCATCCTTGTTCTGCCTCCTTTACCAAGATGGAATGAGGATCCAGTGAGAGCAGTGTATATGGAACCTATTAGAACACTTGTAAAGGAAGGTTTTTTTTAAATTAATAATGGCTCTCCATCTGAAAGGGGGAAACTGAGGCCAGGAGTTAGATGTCGCCCCCAGTAAGAACTGATCTCATTGCTACCCAACATACTCTTGGAGAGTCTTGAGCATCTGTAGCATTCTGTGGCCCAATGTCTCTCCTCTAGGCCCAGGCCCAGGTCCATTCCAGAGCTACTTGGCATCAAGCACTGGTTCTCAAATGTCATCCTATCAATGGACACAAAAAAGTGCCAGCAAAGGGCAGACCTCGGTTTTCCTCTCTAGGCCTCACTTTCTTCATTTGTACAGTTAGAATAATTCTTGCCTTTCCTATCTTACCTCACAGGTGAGGATCAAAAGAAATATAGGTATGACCAGGCTTGGCAAGTAAAAAATGTCATGGCCATGCAAGGTTTTAATCCTTCTGACAGTGACACAGATGTCCTCATATTGTGGACAGTACCAACATGGATACTCCAGAGGCTACTTTCTGTGTGAACTGGGCTCTGGTCTGAGTTCAGGTTACTGCCCAAGTTGTCAGTCTTTGCCTACCTGGCAGCAATATTGCCTTTCTGACCTGGCTCATGCTTTTTGCTCCTGCAGCTGGGCTTACGGAGAGGCGCCCAAGTGTGGAACCCTGTGGAAGGGCAAAGGCAGCTCCAGAAAAGAAGTAGTTGCAAATAATCCATCAGGAAGGTGGTTGAGCTCTGACTCATTTATCTCCTGGGAAAACCCTAAAAGCACTTCCAGGGGACCCTCGACTGCACTCACCGCAGGGATTTATGTCTCTGATAGTCCCGAGTGTTTCCCTAAATACCCTGAGATGTCTTGGATGAGAATATGATTAACTTTCCCTGTTGTGTTTAACTCTGTGTTACTTTACAAGAGCTGGTGAATCTGCTTTGTCAGAGCTAGGGTTGCCATTATGGGCCATCCAGTCCAACCTCTCATTGCACTGATGGAGAAACTGAGGGAAAGGCTCACACAGACAGTAGCAGCAGGAACTAAATTCCTATGCAGCACCCTTCTTACATTCCACTTTGCCCTAAGTGATGGATGGCAGAGCCAAGTCTCAGAGATAAATGACTGGATCAAGGTCAAACCAAGGGATTATCTTGTGATTGAGATAAACCAATTATGAAATTTTGAATTCCTGTGCAAATATCAGCAAGTGCTTTATATGGGTGACTTTTTACATAGGAGTATGGGAGCTTTCCCAGCCTCTCCCAGCCTCTCCTACACGCCACTCCTGTGGGTCTTCCCTGCCAGTATTAGCAGCTCCAAGGTGCCAAAGGTTCTAGATAGAAATCAGGGTAATCTAACACTGGGCCAGGACTTTATCTTGAGGAGAGGCAGTAGCCTAGCCATATAGCTCATGTGATTATCACCACAGTCCCTAGCAAAGAGGTAGGGCCCAAGCAACTTTTGCTTTCTGTTATGCAGCATGAGTTCCAGGGAGGGGAGGCATTAGCCAACTAAAGGCCGAGATAGGTTTAGGACCCAGAGCTTCCGCTGACCACTTCCCCCACCCATTGCTCCTGCCCCTTTTCCTTACTCTCATTTGGCCTAGTTTTATCACTTAGAATAATATAAAATAATCTTAGAACATAATAGATGAAACATATCTTTATCAACTTGTAGTCCAACTCCCTCATTGTACAAATTGCATGTCTCAGACTGAGAGCATAAGACAGTGTATGAATTTCTCCTTTCTCTTGAGTTTCTCAAGATATTCCATCACAGGAATTTGCCTCCTTTTCTTCAGATGCAGGAATACAAGCCTGGGGGAGCCAAAGGAGTGTACACAGCTTCAGGTTCTAAAGAGCCATCCTCTGCTAGGGGTCCTCAAACTATGGCCCGCGGGCCACATGCGGCCCACCGAGGATATTTATCCGGCCTGCCAGGTGTTTTTGCCCGTTTTGTTTTTTTATTTCAAAATAAGATATGTGCAGTGTGCACAGGAATTCGTTTATAGTTTTTTTTTAAACTATAGTCCAGCCCTCCAACGGTCTGAGGGACAGTGAACTGGCCCCCTGTTTAAAAAGTTTGAGGACCCCTGCCTAGACCCTGGGTGAAGACAGGCTTATGTGTCTGGTATCAAGCCCCTGGACAATCTGTTGGAAAGGAAATGGTGACAATATGCAGGATAGCCTCACTTTGGGCCAATTCTTTCGGCCAATACCTTGGCAAGGCATCATGGAGGATGCTAAGAGATAGCTAGATACAAAAGGTAGTAATTAGAGCTTATTAAAATCAGTTAATAGGGTCCTATGTATTATATAATGGTATTTATTCTTAATTGCGATAATGGGCTTGATCGATAGGTGGGTCTGTTTTATCTCATAGTTGCGTATGACTCTCCTAGAGGACAAGCTGCAGTACCTGGGTTTTTATTCCTAGCTTCTGCCTAGCTACCTCAGAGTAGCCAGGGCAAAGTTCAAAGGTACTCCAACAAAGAGTTGTCCTCAGATGGCACTATCCTCTCCCAAAATCAACCAATCAACCCAGCAAACCCACTGCCAGCCACAACACAGAAAATCTTTAGGGCATGAAACAGCCTTCACCCCCACTCCTTCCATGTGTTCCTAGGTAAGTTGGCCTGCCTGTGTGAACTACTGGAAAACCCTTGGGCTTGTTACGGCCTTGGTAAACAGATCAGGTTTTAGCCCTGGCCCTGGGATGACCTGGCTCTGCTGGCTGCAGGGGGTTGGCAGTGGTGGGGTGGGGAGGGGGTCCTTTCTCTGCCTGCAGCTCAGGTCTTCAGTCTGGCTCACTGACACAGGTTGCAAATGATCTTAATCAAAAGATGAGCTGTGCTTACAGTGGCCCTTGTCTCTGTGGAGAGGGGAAAACCAGCCTCTAGAAAGGCAGTTACTTTGTTCTGGAGTTATTTTGCCCAGCCCAAAGAAAGTCCAGTGGCTGGTCAGTGCTCCTGGGCTGGCTTCAGGCTCCCTACGTACCCTCCTAGTGGCTTAGTTCCTCTGAAAGGCCCCTTTCTTGCCTTTTCAGGGTGCCCCAGCCAAGCCCAGAGGCCCCCAGAACTGTGTGTCTGAGATATCTGAGATGGGTAGTGTGGCCCATGTCCTAAAGCATAAGGAACCTGGGTGAACTTCCCAATGGTCTCCTTCATGCCAAGGTATTTTTTAAAATCAGCCCCCCCTCCCAAATGGAAACTAGCTCCTTCCCCATTTCAGGAAGCTGTACCTTCCATTGCAGTCCCATAGTCATCATGCAAGCCACCCTCCCTTCCCTCTTCCCACACTTCCCTTAGATCTGAGAACACCAACATGGCCTGATCCCAGACCCTAATCCCTGGGGCAGCCAAACAAGCTCAGAAAGTAGAAACAACAACTCCCTTTATATCAGGGTCCAGTGCAAAGACAAACTTCTTGAGGCCAGAGGCCAAGTCCCTACACCCCATTTTTCTTTATCCTGACAGAATCACAGTTAAGTAGGGGCCCTCTTAAAGACTTTGAATCCCTCTATGCAGGACTTAGAAGGGTCCTAAGTAATTATTTAGTTCAACTGCTCTCCCTGTTGACACCCTCCCCCTGCCCTGCCCCATTTTATAGATGGGAGAAATGAAGATTTGAGAGAGGACATGTGATTTGCTATGTGGTCTTTGGGGGGCCAACACAACATGACTACCTCAGGCCCTTGCTCCCCTCTAGGTACTCTCCTTCCTGCTCCTGGGCCTGATGTCCATGATGATTCCTTTGTGCCGAGACTTCGCGGGCCTCATCGTCGTCTGCCTCTTCCTGGGCCTTTGCGATGGCTTCTTCATCACCATCATGGCCCCCATCGCATTTGAGCTGGTGGGACCAATGCAGGCCTCACAAGCCATTGGCTACCTACTGGGCATGATGGCTCTGCCAATGATTGCTGGGCCCCCCATTGCAGGTGAGGCTGATATTCTAGGGAGGGCATGAATCAGGGAGTCTCGTTTTCTCTGGGCACTAGATCTCCTGAGCACCTCTGCTTGAGGCCCCTTTTCCTCTTATTCTCTGTTTAAGCAGCCTTGTCAGAGTGCATGATACCCCTTGTCACTCACTACTGGTGAAAGAAATTAAACATAGTACATATGCATGGATACATTTTGAGAGATTTTGAGCCATTTTCCATGGCTGTATATCTGTTTCAATGAGGTTTTA
>VBSM01000568.1:695678-705954 GCA_008086735.1 Cheirogaleus medius
CAATATACATAACCGTAATATTTGTAACCCCATAATATGCTGAAATAAAAAAAAGACTTATGCTTATGGAAAGACTAATTATATGTATTTTCCCTCATTCCTCCCATGAAGAACAGCTTAAAATGCTGAATATTATATATAAAACAAACCTAAGAAGATTATGAAAGGTGGAGAGAAGAAAGCAGACCAGCTAGGGATCTCAGAACTTGAGAAGTGACTCACCTGAGGTAAGTGCCCTAGGGCTTTTTTCCCCTCATATATCTCAGACTGGGTGCTGGAGAAGCCAGCAACCCAGAAACGCCAATGGGCACAGGCATAAAAAGCCCAATAAAATCTTGCTTTCTCTAGCCAAAGAACCATAAAAGGGGCAGCCTAGCAAGACACAATAACCACTCTACTCCAGTCAAATACCAAGAGAAAAACTGTGGTTCCACTCCCACCCCACTCAGCAGAGGTACAATAGGGAGGCTAGATTTCCACTTTCATCTTCCTGTAACAAAGGACCCTTCCTTCCTGTAACCAGGGTGGCATCACAGAAGGCCATGTAGGGAGCCTAGACTTTCTATTCCAGCTAGTAACAAGGCATCTCTGTTCTTCTCAGCAGCCTAGGTGTTATCAGCGAAGGCTTATTAGTGGGGTGCCTGAACTCCTACCCTCATGGAGCAGTAATGAAGAACCCCTCACCACCTATGTGTCAACAGAGGCCCAGTGGGGAACCTTGGCTTTCACCTTGACTTGGCAGTAATGAGGCAGTGCACCCCTTCCCCCACTGGCATGCTGTCAAGAGGAGGCCTGCTAAAACAAAAGATTTAAATAAGATCCATAGTTGTATTACTTATTACTCAAAATGTCCAAGGTTCAATCAAAAAATCATCATACCAGAACCAGATATTGGTTATTGACCAAAAGAATACAACTGATGCCAACACATGAGATGGCAAAGATATTAGAATTACCCAACAAGGAACTTAAAGCAGCCATCATAAAAATGCTTCGATGAATATTTATGAACATGCTTGAAATAATTGGAAAATTGGAAAGTTTTAGTAAATAAATAGAAGACTAAATGGAAAGTTTAGAACTAAAAAATTCAATAACCAAAAAAAGATAACATCAATAGATAGGCCCCACAGCAGAATGAAGACGACAGAAGAATCAGAGAACTTGATGATAGAGCAGTAGGAATTATCCAATCTGAACCAGAGAAAAAAAATGGATTGAAAAAAATTAATAAACTAACAGAAGCTCAGTGAACTATGGCATTATGACAGAAGATCTAATAATCATGTCATCAGAGTCCAAGAAGGAGATGAGAAAGAAATGGGACTGGAAAAGTATTCAAATGGCTGAAAACTTCCCAAATTTGGCAAAAGACATACTCCTACAGATTCAGGAAGCTGAGTGAACCCCAAACAGGATGAACTCAAAAAGATACATCCTAAGACACACCATAATCAAACATCTGAAAACTAAACAAAAGACAAACAAGTATCTTGAAAACAGCAAGAGACAAATGATACTTTAATTATAGGGGAATACAATTTGAATGACAATGGATTTCTCATCAGAAACATGGAGGGAAGAAAGAAGTTACGAATTTTTAAAGTACTGAGGCCTGGCGCGGTGGCTCACGCCTGTAATCCTAGCTCTCTGGGAGGCCGAGGCGGGCGGATCGCTCGAGCTCAGGAGTTCGAAACCAGCCTGAGCAAGAAGAGCGAGACCCCATCTCTACTATAAATAGAAAGCAATTAATTGGCCAACTAAAAATATATAGAGAAAATGAGCCGGGCATGGTGGCGCATGCCTGTAGTCTCAGCTACTTGGGAGGCTGAGGCAGGAGGATTGCTCGAGCCCAGGAGTTTGAGGTTGCTGTGAGCTAGGCTGACACCACGGCACTCACTCTAGCCCGGGCAACAGAGTGAGACTCTGTCTCAAAAAAAATAAATAAATAAAGTACTGAAAGACAAGAACTGTCAACCTAGAATTGCATACCTAGTGAAAATATCCTTGAAGGAAGAGAAAATCATGGCATTCTCAGATGATGGAAAACTAAGAAAATTTGTCATCAGGAAACCTACCCTAAAAGAATGGCAAAGGATGTTCTCCAAACAGAAAAGAAATGACAGAGGAAGGAATCTCATAGTGTCAGAAAAGAAGAAACTACATGAAAAGCAAAAATATGGTACCTAAAGAGGTGATTAGGCTATACAGACTCTGCCCTCATGAATGGATTACTGCCCCTATAAAAGGGCTTGAAGAAGGCAGTTTCATCTCTTTTTCCTTTCCTCCTTTCCACCATGCGATGACACCTAGATAGCACCATCTATGAGGAACAGGCTCTCGTCAGACACCAAACCTGCTGGCACCTTGATTTTGAACTTCCTAGCCTCCAGAGCTGTGGGAAATAAATTTCTATTCTTTATAAATTACCCCATCTCAGGTATTTTTTTTTTAGCAGCACAAATGGACTAAGACATACAACATTGAAATATGTGGGACAAAACTAAAGTAGTACTGAGAGGGACATTTATAGCATTAAATGCTTATAATAGAAATTAGGAATGTTCTCAAATCAGTACTCTAAATTCCTACCTCAAGAAACTAGAAAAAGAAGAGCAAAATAAATTGAAAATAGGAAAATAAGAGAAAATCAATGAAAAAGTTGGTTCTTTGAAAAAAATAAGATTTATAAACCTCTAGTAAGACTACATAAAATGAGAGATAACCCCAATCACCAAGATCTGGAATGAAACAGGGGATATCAGTACAGACCCTGCCACCATTTTTAATAAAAGATAATAAGGGAATACTACGAATAACTTTCCACTCATAAATTCAACAACTAGAAGAATTGGACAAATTCCTCAAAAAACCACAAATTACAAGAACTCAATCAAGGGGAAATAGGTTGCCTAAATAGTCCCATAACCATTAAAGAAATTAAATTTGTAATTTTAATGCTCCCCCAAAAGAAAAGTCTATATGGAGGTATTAGAAATTATTACCAAACATTCAGAGAAGAATTAATAGCAATTTTACACAATCCCTTCCAGAAAACATGAAAGGAAGAAACATTTCATGAGGCCAATATTATCCTGATATCAAAACTAGACAAAGAAAATAGAAAAAAGAAAACTATAGACTAATATACATTATGAATATAGATGTAAAATTCTTCAGAAAATATTAGCAAGCCAAATCCAATAATGTATAAAAAGGATTATACACCATAACCAATTGGGATTTATTCTAGGTGTGCAAGGCTGGTTCAATATTTGAAGCTTAATCAATGTACCATATCAACAAGCTAAATATGAGAAATCATATGATCCTATCCTTGATGCAAAAAAAGCATTTGACCAAATCCAACACCTATTCATGATTAAAGAAGAACAGCTCTCAGCAAGTAGAAATGGAGGGGAACTACTTCAACTTGATAAAGAGCATCTACAAATAACCTACTGCTAACATCATACTATAATAGGGAAAGACTTTTATGTTTTCCTACTAAGATGAGGAACAAGGCAACAATGCCCTCTCTTGCCACTCTTATTTAACATAGTACTGGAAATGCCAGTGCAACAAGGCAAGAAAAATACATAAATTGTATACAGATTAGCAAGGAATGAATAAAACTGTCTATTTGCAGATGATATAATTGCCTACATAGAAAATCCCCAGAAAACTACCAAAACCTTATAGAAATAATAAGTGAGTTCAGCAACGTATCAGTATACAATATCAACATACAAAAAATCAATCAAATTTTTATAGACTATCAATGAATATGCAGAAACTGAAGTTGAAAATGCAATAGCACTTACAGTCATTACAAAGAAAATGAAATACTTAGATGGGTACTTAACAAAATATATACTGATCTATGCTGAAAATTTTAAAATACTGATGAAAGAAATTAAGAAAGATCTAAATAACTAGAAAGACATGCTATGTTCATAGATTGGAAGACTCAATATAGTAAAGATGTCAATTTTTCCCAAGTTGATATGGAGTTTTAAGTCAATTTCTATCAAAATCCTAGTAAGATTTTTTAGGCATAGATGAGATTATTCTAAAATTTATATGAAAAGATAAAGGAACCAGGAATAGTTAAAATGATTTTGAAAAAGAAGAATAAAGTGGGAATAATCACTCCACCTGATTTTAAGACTTATAGTTACAATAATCAAGACTCCATGGTATGAGTAGAGGGCTAGATATATAGAACAGTGGAATAGAATAGAGAACCTTGACAAATGTACAAAAGCAATTTAATGGAGAAATGATAAACTTTTAAACAAATGGTGTTGGAGCAATTGGATGTCCATAGGCAAAAAGATAACAAAAATGAACTCAAAATGGATAATAAGCACAATCTATTGGAAAGAAAATACATAAATTGGACTTCATCAAAAGTAAAAATCTGTGCTCTGCAAAGGACTCTGTTAAGAGGATGAAAAGACAGAGGCCGGGCGCGGTGGCTCACGCCTGTAATCCTAGCACTCTGGGAGGCCGAGGCGGGAGGATCGCTCAAGGTCAGGAGTTTGAAACGAGCCTAAGCAAGAGCGAGACCCCATCTCTACTAAAAATAGAAAGAAATTAATTGGCCAACTAAAAATATATATAGAAAAAATTAGCCGGGCATGGTGGCGCATGCCTGTAGTCCCGGCTACTCTGGAGGCTGAGGCAGGAGGATCGCCTGAGCCTCAGGAGTTTGAGGTTGCTGTGAGCTAGGCTGATGCCATGGCACTCTAGCCCAGACAATAAAGTGAGAAAAAAAAAGAGGATGAAAAGACAAACTACACACTGTTAGAAAATATTTGCAAACCACATACCCAACAAAGGACTCATATCCAAAATACAAAAACCAACCAACCAAACAAAAACAAACTCAGAAAAAAACCCCAAACAACCCAATTTGAATTTGAAAATGAGCAAAAGATATAAAGAGACATTTCATCAAAGAGGATACATGTATGGCAAATAATCATATGAAAAGATGTTCAATATTACTTGCATTAAGAAAATGCAAAGGAAGGCCACTACACATTTATTAGATCAGCTAAATAATAAATGGTGGCAATACTAAATGCTGGTGAGAATATGAAGAAACTATCTCTCGTACATTGCTGTGGGAATATAAAATGCTACAGCCACTGTAGGAAATAGTTGGCCAGTTTCTTAAAAAACGAATCATACATTACCATACAACCCCAAATTGCACTCCTGGGCATTTATTCCTGAGAAATAAAAACTTATGGGCCAGGCATGGTGGCTCACTCTGTAATCCTAGCACTCTGGGAGGCCGAGGTGGGTGGATCGCTTGAGGTCAGGAGTTCGAGACCAGCCTGAGCAAGAGCAAGACCCTGTCTCTACTAAAAATAGAAAGAAATTAGCTGGACAACTAAAAATATACAGAAAAAATTAGCCAGGTGTGCTGGTGCATGCCTGTAGTCCCAGCTACTCGGGAGGCTGAGGCAGGAGAATCGCTTGAGCCCAGGAGTTTGAGGTTGCTGTGACGTAGGCTGATGCCACAGCACTCTAGCCCAGGCAACAGAGTAAGACTCTGTCTCAAAAAACAAACCAATAAACAAACAAAAAACAACTTATGTTTACACAAAACCTTTACATGATTGTGGAATTATTTGTAATACCCCAAATCTGGAAGCAACCAAAATGTCCTGCAATAGGTGAATGGTTAAACATACTGGTACATCCATACAATGAAATACTACTTGGCAATTAAAAAGGAACAAACTACTCATACATGCAGCAACTTGGATGGATCTCAAGGGCATTATACCGAATGGTAAAAGCCAATCTCAAAAATCACATAGTGTGTGATTCCATTTATATGACATTCTCAGAATGACAAAATGATAGAGATGGAGAAAAGATTTAGTGATTACTAGGGTTTGGTTTGTGGGTGGTGGTGGAGGAAGCAGGTATGAGTGTGAATATAAATGGGTAGCATGAGGGAGATCTTTGGGGGTGATGGAATAGTTCTGCATCTTGATAGCTGTGGTGACTATATAAATCTACACATGTGATAAAATGGCATAGAACTACATACACACATTGTGCCAATATCAATTTCCCGGTTATGATATTGTACTAGAGTTATATAAGATGTGCCTATTGGGGGAAACTGAGTGACTCTCTCTACTATTAATGTCTTTCTAATTTCCTGTGAATTTATTACCACAAAAAAGTTAACAATTGAATTAGCTGGAAAAAATTAATCCAAATCTGTTATTTCACAGATAGGGATACTGAGATGCCAAAAGGGTAGGTGACTGACCCAATGTTACACAACTGTTAGGGTAGCACTGAGACCTTGTAATCTTCGTTAATGCCCTAAGTCTAAGATCTAAACTCCTTTGCGGCTCTCAAAACTCAATAACTTTCACCAGTGTATTTTCCAGTGTCAGCTTGCCCACACTTCCATCACATTACCTTATACCACATTTCTTCTAATTCTTCTTGCTTGTCAGATTTCCCCTGAGAGTCTCTCCTCCCTACTGAATTTTCCCCCTCTAGATGGCTTAACCTTTTTTTCAGTAGCTATACACTTAAATATATATTACTAGGGTAGATTTTCTAGCACCAGCTCCTAGCTCTTTACAGTAAGCTTTAAGTTCTGGCTCAGTCATGTTCAAGATTTCATAGAAGCGTCTTGCCTATTTCATGATCTTCTCTGTTGAGAAACAGCCCACTTTTTATCTAGGCCTAGCAGGTCAAGTCCGCTGCTGAACACTATACAGTACCACCTACTGAGATAGGAGGAGAATATTCCATGAATCTAAAGTGTCTGCAGAATATTCAGGATGAGATGTTCAGCAAACAACTGGGTAAAAAATGTATCCAGGGAGGGGTCAAATCCAGAGTTATAGATTTATGAGTCATTGGGGTATGGGGAAATGGGGAAATTATGGAAAACCATCGGGAAATTTCTTCTGTAATCAAAAGATAAACAATTCTACATAAAAGAACAATATTATGGGGGTAGGTAAAGTGGAACAGTGTTAACTAGAAAGAGAATAATGAAGGGTCTAATAGTGCTTTTCTTTTTTCTCAGCTATGATCTCTGATGGGTGAAGCCTTGAACAATCTGGGCATGTTACGGAAAGTTACCAGGGCTCTGTGTGGTGGATGAAGTAACGTGAGGAGAGGTTCACGCTGAATGAATTGCATCAGCAGTTTTTGCAGGCTGTCTCTGACCTAAGAGTAGCTTTACTCCTTTTAGAAGAACAAAGGAAAATCTTAGTTCAACTCAGACCTGGGGATGCTGATTACAAATAAAAGGTTCCTAGATTGTGTCTAAAAGGTTAATAAAGAATAACTGCTATTCCTAGCAAAGAGGACCTCTAAATTTTAGGAAAGGAAAGAGGAGAAATTCTAGGTAAGATTCTGGGAGGCCCTGGTTTCCAACAAGAGATTTCCTTGGGCCTAAGATCTATGCTTTTCACATTTCTTTCCCTTCTTAATCTTTTCCAGCTGTATCAAAAAATTCTTTTTTTAGCATCACTTGATGTGTATGGAATCTTTGTTGAGACACATGCAAGTTTTAAAAGAACTGTTGTAAGATGCTTTTGCCAATTATCCCATTTCGCCAGCAGAATTTTGGTTGTTTATGAGTTTTCTGTTTTTTGTTTTGTTTTGCACCTAGTACATCTAATTATTTGCCTATCCAGTTCCTGTTGTAGTCTCTAAATAATGGCTAGATGCTGAGCAAAAATGGTTGCCATAGCAACAAATGTCCAGCCATTGATTTGTTGCTTCACAGGCAATTAGGGGTAATCCCATATACCTTTTTCCTACTGTCTCACAACAGACAGGTATTATTCTAGAGCATCTGTGTCTGTCTCCCTGACTGTGATTTTCACAAAAGCCTAGTAGACTTCCTTGGGAATCCAAAGAATATTGGTCAGATGTATCCATCTTTACTGAAGCTGGTATCCCAGACAACACACTCAGACTTTTTTAAATGCCTCAAAATCAGATGCACAGACTTCACACCCATTGCAGGTTGGCCCAGCCACCTTCTCCCATGCTAGGCAGTACTGATTTCCTACCTCATTAATAATAGCTCAATAAAATGTCTCTACTAGTAAAGGGATAGGAAATTTATATATGTGGTCTCGAAGTCTCCCAACAAAGTAGGCATCATTATCCCCACCTTGCAGAAAGGAAAATTGAGACTCGGAAAGGACAAGTGTCTTATCTAAAACCATACAGCTTGTAAAAGGAATATGAATGTAAGTCTGACTGGCTCACTACACCTTTAGGTCCCCATTTCACCTCTCCATGGGCCATTTGCTCAATAGAATCATTGTTGCTCCTTACTGTAAAGGCCCTGGGCCCCTATATTGCCTCTTAAACAAAGTTCCTGGGGCCATGTGTCCTTGTCTAGACATAATTCTGAGTCAGTTTGATCTCCAGGTGAATAGATTTTTTTGAAGGAGCAAAGATAGAGGGAAGTTTGGTGGTGGTAGAGGGTGAGGAACCCCCTAGGAGTTAACTTTCCCGGTCGAGTGCCTTACGCAGGACTAAGCTCCATATCAAATATGCTATACAGAGCTCTTTGTCATAGCAACTCAGGAAGCAAGGTTAGAACCAGTAGCTCTTTCCATACCCATTGAACTAGGGCCTCTTCCCAAAACTTATTACTTAGCCTGAGAAGACACCTCTGTTGATAAGTCAGGCTCCACAGGCATGCACCTGCAGTCCTGAAAAATCCCTGGACTTTGCTGCAATCCAGAGGAAATGTGGCTATGAAATCACCATGAGACCCACCCCAACAGTTAGTAGTGGCATGGCAGAGAGATGAGCTAGGACTGCAAGATATACCTACTTACCTAGACTAGAGAAGCAATGTATGCCAGCATAACAAGCAGAAAAGGAGCCAATTTCCATGTAGCTTGGCCAGATCCCTATGCTGTAGCTTGCAACTGCCTTTCCTTTAGCCCCAAAGCTGCTCCTGTACTTTTGCACCTGTATGTGAAACCCAGAAGATGAACTAAGACCCTGGACACCAAGGCTGGGGCCCCTATCCTCATGGCTAGGTTAGGGTCCCATATCCCCTTAATAACTGAGTCTCCTATTTTTCTGCTACCAAATCATCTCAGGATGATTTGAAATGTAGACCTGCCTGGATGCAAGCAGCTGGATTGGGTGATTGTCAGTCCTATAATGCCAGGGCATATTAGCTAATCTATAAATGTATGTGAAATTTACTTGTTGAATTTAGGTTACCTATCAGCAAAATCACTATCAAGTAAAGAAGTCACCAAGAGGCATCCAATTAAAAGGATTCATGTAATCAACTAGCTCTTTAGAAAATTAAAAACTCAGCTGTAGCTTTAGTTCATTATCTGAGCAACCCTGCCCCCTATAGGTATTAGCGAAGAAAAAAACCAGAGCAATGCTGGCCTGGTCGTCAGTGAGAAGCTTGTTTCATTTGTGGTATTGGGGGTCCTATGATCTGAGAATTTTCTCGGTGATGACAGAAAAAGGTCATTCGAACCAAATTAGACTAAAATAACAAAGAGCCGTATCACTGTTTCTATGAATCCCACAAACCAAGTTTCTTATGAAGGCAAGGAAACTTGGAAAGGGAAGTCAAAATCCTGGTGCACTGCAGAGCCAGCTCCAGGGTACTGTGGACCCAGCATCCCTACACTTCCACTTGGGAAAAGGGCAGGTAAGGGAGCATCTTCTGCTGTGGTGTGATGCAGTGACCCTAGAGTCATATCTGTCTTCTAGCCCTGATTTTGTCACTTAGGAGTTATTTAAGTCAGCACTTCTCTCCCATGATTAAGATTCCTCAACATCTTCTCATCTCAGAATAAAATCCTGTCTCCCCTTGGGCTACACAACCTTCATGAACTGGCCCCTGATTTATCTCTTATTGCTTCCCCCCTTCAACACTGCCCTCTTTCCTCCTTCCAAATAATGAGCTGAACTCATTCCCTGGGGTTGGAATGTTCTACCTCCTTTTATTCATTCAGGTCTCAGCTTGTATCACCTCCTCAGGTCTTCTCCAACCACCCTACCCTATCTCAGTGAATCACATTGTCCCATTATCTTTTCTTCCTAGCATTTAATCACTATCTGAATTTGTATTTACAGGTATAATATCTGCCTCTCCCTAGTAGAACGCAACCTCCAGCAGGGCTTGGTGGTGCATGCCTATGGTCCAAACTACTCAAGAGGGTGAGACAGGAGGGTCGCTTGAGCCCAGGAGTTGGAGGCCTCATTGAGCTATGATCATGCT
>VBSM01000568.1:706054-727083 GCA_008086735.1 Cheirogaleus medius
GCCAAGAAATATTTTTTGAATGGTCAATGGTGGCAGTGGGGACCTAGAACATGTCATTTAATTTCTGATTCTATTTCCCTTATAAAATGCAATATCCAATTGCCCCCAATTGTTATGAGCATCAAACAAGAGGACAAATGTGAAAAGGCTTGATGTCTAATAAACAAGTATTCAACACATTTTGGGATATGACCCACTCATCAATCCATAACCGTCTCTCCATCTCCACCTCCCTTTCAGGGCCATGGTGGCAGTTCACATTAACCCTTCAGTGAGATCAAAGTGTGTGTAATAGAGTAGTGGTAATTGGAAAGGGTGGGTGCTGTAAATCATAGTATGCTTTCTTGTGGGTCCCATTATACCTCTTTGGAACAGTTGTAGGTAGGTATTTGAGTCATCCATAAACATGTCAGAGTCAGCAATCTAGCCCACTCGAGTTTCTAGGCTGTGGTTTATAAACTGTCATTTTTAAACAGGTTATAAAGCCTAAGCCAGACCTTGTTAACATGTATTGGACAGTTAACTTATAAAGTATTCAAAATCAAACATACCAATAGGATGAACTGAAGGGAACACCTTGGAGTGGGATGGATGGAAAGAACAAGAAGGGCCTCCCTCTCCAGCTTGATTTTTTTCCAGGTGGTTTTGATCTTGGTCTTAAAAAAAAAAAAAAGGAAAAAAAGGACAGAGGAAGACCTCAGTCAGTGTCCATGTCTGTACCTAGGGCTGTTAAACAATATCTACACTAAAATGAAGCTTGGAATGTAATTTCTAATTAGCAGATTAAACTGATTTTCCTGCTTAAATACATAGATGCTACTGGTCCCGAAATGTGGAGAAAAGGAATTAATTCGGATGCTGGAGAAGATAGCTTAATTATTAGGGGAAGGCTCCTTTTCCATAAGAGCAATAGGGCAGAATTTGGGCTTAGTTGCCAAGTTGGTCTCTCCTTCTTAGAAACGATACTGTACCTTCATGCTAACAGAGCCTCAGACACTGTTCCATTCTTTTCCTTCTCCCAGGAAAGGGTAAGGCCAAAGCAAAAGAGAATGAGTGAATTTTTCCTGAATCTGTACCTTTAATCTAGAGGTCTACCCCCAAGATTCTTAAAAAAAAATTTTTTTTGTTTTAAAGCTGAGTGATGTGCTCCTCTGGCATCTTACAAATAAGTGGTTGGATTCACGTGCTGGAGATAGGTTGGAGTCACCCAGGCTAGAAATCAACATCCATCCTCTACTACTAAATCAGTTTTCAGATTCTTAAATAAAAAAGGCCACAGAAAATGTTGTTATATTCACACAGAAAATAGAAGCCAAGCCAAATGAATCGGTTTTCTCCAAAACTTCAACTCCAAGGGCTCTTTTGTCACAGAACTGTTAATATTTCACTCTATGTTGTCAAACAAAACAAAACAAACTTTCAGCAATGGTATCAGAGAGACTTGGTGTTGGGAAATACTTGCTTTCATTGGGGCTAAAGTCTGATCTGGTAGACTTTATGCTCTTGTTTTCAACTTTTCCCCTTCCATACCAAGAAACTCACTTAAACATTTATATTATCACTTACTATCTAACTACAAAGTGGAAACAGATTGTAAATCCAGGTTAGCCTAACAAATGCCAGGAATATTCAAATGCAGCTATTTCAGATGAAGTACTTGGAAATTGTTTATTTGTATTATTATTTTAACATATATTAGGAAGTGAATTAAGAGAAGCTCCATGTAAAATTTTGGGTGTTCATTCCTGCAATAAATAAATATAACTACCACTATTTATTGGCTGCTACACAACACTGTAGTTAAAGTCCCTAGGTTTAGATTCAAAGTCCCTAGGTGTAGATTAAAAGTCCCTAGCTTTTAATCCCAGGATCCTCAGCCAGCTAAAATCTTTGGTAATTCTTAATAGATTTCAAGCTTTGGTAGGGAGCATGTTCTTTTAACCTCAGACGGGGAAGAGAAAGATGGTAGTTTTGTAAGCCTGGACACATTAAACCTGTGGTCCCCAACCCCCTGGGGCTGTGGTCCAGTGCCAGTGAGTGTCCTGTTAGGAACCGGGCCCCACATCACTGCCAGAGCTCTGCCACCCCCCGACCCCCACTCCCACCATCCATGGAATAATTGCCTTCCATGAAACTTAGGAGCTGTGCGTTGCACAGCAGGAGGAAAGTGGGCGAGTGAGCGAAGCTTCATCTGTATTTACAGCTGCTCCCCATCACTCGCATACCACCTGAGCTGTGCGCACGTGCACACACACACACACTCACTGCCCCCCCCCATCCATGGAAAAATTGTCTTCCATGAAACCGGTCCCTGGTGCCAAAAAGGTTGGCGACCCCTGCTCTAAGCCACAGCTTTGATGCACAATTTAAAAAAATGAGGCTTATTTAGCTCTGGTGTATTGGAGGTAAGATGTGCCTATGTCTATCCACAGATGAACTTTTAAAACTCATCCCCATTTACATTGTACCCACTTTAATCCCTCCCCCTCTGTATTGTTTTAGAGCTCAACTGTCCTATATGGTAGCCGCTAACCACTTGTGGTTATTGGTTTGGAATGTGCCTTGTCTAAATTGAGATGTATTGTAAGCATAAAATACCAATTTTGAAAACAGTATGAAAAAAAACAAAGTAAATATGTAATAGTTTTTATATTGACTACATATTGAAATGATATTTACTAGGTTAAATAAAATCATCAAAAAACACAGGGTCTGGATATGTTGCCCCAGCTGTTCTCAAACTCCTGGCCTCAAGCAATCCTCCTGCCTCAGCCTCCCAAAGTGCTGGGATTACAGGTGTGAATCAACACACGCAGCCAAAATTAATTTCTTTACACATGACTTTTTGTAATGTGGCTGCTAGAAAACTTAAAATTACATGCGGTGACTTGGCATTATATTTCTACTGCACAGCACTATTTGGGAACCTTTGAAGCATATTGAGGACCAGTTGTGAATTTTTTTAAGTAGCTATACACCACAGTTACCAACACTGGCCATTGAGAAACTCAGCAATATTTCAGAGGCTTCAGGGTCCCCATCCTACCAAAAACAAAAGGAAGAGAAATCTCAGACAAGCACAATGCCTAGAATATGTTAGGAGCACAATACACGTTTATCTCCTATTAATTTGAGGAAACAAACTTGAAATTCCGATGAGCCCTTGTTCCCCCCCACTACCACTTACTGCTCCCTTCAAATGTCATACTAACTCTAGTAGTTATGACATATGTGAATGGAGATGGATAATTATAGTATGCACATCTCTTAAGGTTTCGGTAGTATTTTATTATCTGCTTACACATCTTCTCGAGGAAATGCTGGCTCCTTAAGGGTGGGGATTGTCTCTTTCTCCCTGTGCTCCAAATGTTGATAATGTGGCAGTTTTTCGAAGTACTCACCTCAGCAGCCATTTACTTATTCTAAATACTACTGCACCTATTATTTGGAAATGACTTGTTTGTGATTGCCTTTAGAGCGCACAGTACATTCTTGAACCTGCTTAAAGAGTGGCAAATCTCCATCACGAAAAAGATAATCCTTGGAAACAGCAAAGATTCATTTCAAGGGTGGCAAATACAGTGAACAAACAGAATAGGGTTGCTTCTCTCAGTGGCTCATAACGTTGTTTCTAAAAGCTATTTAAACGAATTCCAAGTATCTTCTGAGTAACGATAACATTCTTAGAATGCCTATGGCTGCCCAAGGCAACTAACGTTAAAGGGTATTTACTTGGATGCCAATAAGCTGGCTGGAATACTTTTTAAAAAGCCAGCTGCAATTCTTTCTAGTCATTTCATATTTCAAATCAAGCCATAATTGGGGCCAAGAGCACATGTAATAAGGGGCCCAGATGACTACTAAACATTAAGATTTCCCAAACTTTTATTCCAGCCTACATGCGGACTTTTGAAAATGAAACACCTTGATACCTTTTGACCTAGTGCTGATTACACTTAACCTGCTAAAATGAAGGCTCACCTTATTCATAGTGCTCAGGTGTTATCTGGTAATGCCCAAGTGATTTACTGAATTTACAATATATGACCATTAATCCTCCTCAGAAGGAATGATTTGCTCTTTGTTTTTCTCGGCAAACTAGCCAAAACTAGTGTTTAAGAAATCATGCCTCGTAAGTATCTAGTCTAGGGCTTGGGATAAATATTTAAAAACAAATTAGAGGTCATAGAGCAGCAGGATTAGGAGCACAAGGAAGATAAACTCTGGAATTAAAGATTTGAGTGGAGATACGCTGCAATTTACTGTGACCCTGGGCAAATTACCAAACATCTGTATCTCAGCTGCATCACCTTTAAAACGGGTGGTAATACTTGCACCTCACAGTCACTGTGAAGATTAAAGAAATTATATGGAATACTTAATACAAAGCCTGGCAGCAACCAGAATAGTTTAGCTGTTTTTAATATAGCTATTATTAATATAATCCATTGGCAGGGTCTTAAATTTAAATCTTGTCTCAATTCAAAGACCTCAAAGAAACCGAACTCTAGCTTTCACATTTTTTAAAATGACCATTAAGAATGCAGTTTATATAGCCAGGCACGGTGGCGTGCACCTGTAGTCCCAGCTACTCGGGAGGCTGAGGCAGGAGGATCGCTTGAGCCCAGGAGCTTGAGGCTGCATTGAGGTGTAGTGATGCCACTGTACTCCAGCCTGGGCGACAGAATGAGACCCTGTCTTTAAAAACAAAACAAAAGCAAACAAAACCAAGAGTGCAGGCTTATAATCCACTCAGATTTACCAAATCCTCTGTTCCAGGTATCTGGGTGCTGGTATATTGGCTTCCATTGTCTAGACTGCAGGGGTCCTCAAACTTTTTAAACAGGGGGCCAGTTCACTGTCCCTCAGACCATTGGAGGGCCGGACTACAGTTTAAAAAAAACTATGAACAAATTCCTATGCACACTGCACATATCTTATTTTGAAGTAAAAAAACAAACGGGCAAAAATACCCACTTATGGTCCGCGGGCCGTAGTTTGAGGACGCCTGGCTCTGGGGCACAAAGTTTTTCAGTGGTGGTGTTGAGTTTCAAATAACAGAATCATGAATGATACCAAAATTAAAACCCCGGGAAGACCATGAGGTGAAGAGCTGACCACACCAAAACTATCCTGAAGAACTAAGTTACAATGCCAATGAGAGCTAGCTCTGTAGGCACCAGAGGAAATGAAATTATAATAAAATTCACCACAAATGGAATTAATACCAAGGTGAAGTCTCATGCAGGTATCAGAATGTGATGATCTACTCGAAACAAGGATATCTTAATGGCTTAAACAACATGTTTAAAAACGAGGTTGGAGGTAGGGATGGAAGACAGAAGCTGCATTAGCACACATGCACGCACATCTACAAAAATTTTTGTATATATAGAGGTCAAGCAAGGGAGTGGCAGGGCAATGGTGAGAATCCAAGAAACAGCAAAGATGCACCTACTTAAAATGTCACTTACATAAATCTTTCCAGGATTCTTGTATTGGAATATACTTTAATCTTTTATTTTACCATTCAAAGATTAAGCCATTCAACTACACAACACAGATAAAACCGAAGTTATATCACATAAACCAGTACCTACCCACACTCACAGCAGTGAGGGGAATCAAAATCAAGATTGCACTGTAATTCCACTTGATTCTAAAAATCAAGTCTATTGGCATTGGTTTGAAGCAAAAGAACCTTTAGAAGATTCCCCCTTTTAAAGAAAAACCCAAGGAGAGATGATCAAGCACAAATGATCACTTCATGCATTTTATTGATAGTCTATATTTTAAATCTGCAGTATGACATCTTACATAGGGAAAAAGCTTCTTCCTAAAAGATAACTATTAATAATCAAACCAGCTTTAATATGACTGACCTCTCAAGGTCTTGTTTTGCATTAAACAAGTTATTTTTAGCAAGTTTAAGCACTGTACAAAAAAAAAAAGAAAATTGGGTACATTCTCAAAGTTTAATACAGGGCTTCCCAACCAGGAGTCTGCTGGATACATATTGGAGAAGGGTGTTATGTTCAGATTTAAATTGAAAGAAAATGAGAAACCAGATAAAGCAAGCCAACCGAATTCACTTCACTTTGTGCTCCTCTCTGCTTTTTGAGTCTCTCCCAGAGGTCAGGAAGCCCTGGTATAACAATCACTTAAGTCTTTACAGAACATACATTTATGTGCTTCGTGTTCAAAGACATAAAGGCAGCCTTTGTTACCGTTCCCCCTCCAAACCTTCAAGTTCTTATAGGTTTCAGAAAGCTTTCCAAGATTGCTGCCTGGTTCTTTATATGAATCCAAGTAAACATCTATACCAAAGCAGCTCTTCCTGGGAGAAGATAAAACAGGCACAGATACATAACCAGGCCAACTGCGTACCAGGGACAAATGGAGTTATCAAGAGGTAAAATCCAAACATTGGACAGTTAAAACACATACAAATCAGTAAAAAGAATGTTAGTAATGGGGCACTAAATAGAGTTAAGGCTGGGCAGCTGGTTCAACCATACCTTGGTATTGGAATAAATCTGCAAGATGAGGGACTGATGGAAGCCTTGAAAAAAAGAGGCACAGTGGTATGATAGGGTTCACTTTCACTGCGTGTCTTTAAGATAACTACTAATCATCCTAAGTGACTATAAAGCAGCTTGTGGAACTTTAGTAAACAAATCTTAATAAAAAACAAGTATCTCACTGTAATTTTTAGAGTGGAGGGCGTGCCTATTTCCTTCAGATCTAAACCGAGACATGAAAAGAATCATAAAACTGATACAAATTGTTCTGTAATTATCACTTGAGAATTTTAACACCGCAATAACAGCTCTACTGGATGCTGTAAGAATTTAAGATACAAACTAGGGTTACTTAAATGAGATCACTCACTTGTTGGGATACTAGATAATATTTTAGAACTGTTTCAGTTAAGGAAAAGAATTCTTAATTTCAGAATGCTAAAATTTTAAAGGGCAGGTACTGAACTCACAGCTGTTTTTAGTTGCTTATTAAAAAATCTGACTTAAAAATAAGTGAAATACTAGTTCCTTGGACCTTGCACTTTAACTTTCCAAATGAAGCATTTATGTTCATTTACATTTTCAAATTTTTCAAAAGCACACAATTTACCAGTTAACTCAATGAATTACAACACTGTTATTGAATATTAAACATACTGAAAAATTATATACTTAAGGAAAAAAAAACACACCTGACACTTTAACATGTGCCGTTATCAATCTCTTACATTACTAAGGTACAGAATACTTCAGAAAGTAGCAATTAGCATAGTCTTATAAGACTAGGAAAAAATAAAAGTGCCCTGCAAACATGGCTTCTATGTACTTAATATTGGTAAAACATTTCACAGGGAAGCCAGTAAGGTACAACTTTAAAAAATCAAATAAGGCAGATTACGAATTCTTTTCGTTCACAAAAGAACAAAGGAGAAAAGGGAGAATAAAAATACCCTCCATCTTTAAAAGAAAAATATTAACAACCACAAGGTGCCACCGTATCCTAGCAAGCTGTAAAAATGGCCTTTTAAGAGGCATGTTGCAACATTTATCTCCCTGTCACAAGGGTATTTGGGGAACTGAAAGACATGGCTGATGCTTGGCCCATTTCATGTGGTGGACACTTGGGAAGTAGATGGTTAAATACAAAGCATATTAAGTGATAACCCCTCATAAATATAATCTGAGACACTGACACTAGGAGAGAATACTTGGCACAGAAAAGATGTTTTCCCAGGGGTGGGGGCTGGAGGGGAACATTACTTGAGGTAACACAGCTAACCAGTTTCCTAATCTTAAAGTTTGGATGAATTCCAATAATCATGTTCTTAAAGACTGCGTGTGTGTATACACACACACACATATATATATCCTGGTACTAAAGGTTTTCCTATGATCTGTACAATTATTACCTACATTCCAACACTAATGTGGACACTCTCCTCAATCCCCACCTCCACTACCACTGAGGTATAACTAATGTGTTCTTTTTAGAGCAAATATTCCAAATTAACACAGCTCATCTTCTAGTGTTGCCACAGATAAAGCCTGCAAACTTTTAACCTAACTTGTTCAATTTTGTTTCCAGTGGTACTAATAAATCTCAATCTTGCCTGCAGCTGCTTGGAGTTAAACAGCAAATCACTTTAAACATTTTAGACTAATGACATCTGAAATAGTCAAGAAAATTCAGGTTTTAGTACTTTTCCCTATGCTTTGAATAACATAAACTCCCAACATTGTTTTTTGTTGTTCCTATTACTGCATGAAGTTCAAACTAGGTCTTAAGGACAGAACCTTTCTGTAATAAAGAAAAAGTGCAAAGATACAAAATGAAATGTAAAAAGTCTTTTGCAAGAAAATGCTCCCTCAAGAATAGGTGTTTGGATGCTGGTGAGGAAAAAAGAGTTTTGTTCTCCATTGTACATCTGACATCTATAAATGACCTTGTCTTCAATGTCCACAACAACAGTAAGTATATATTAGTCATGGACCTCACAAAATAAAAAAAGTAGCAAATTCCACTGAAATACTTGTATTCATTCTACACCATCCAATGGAAATTAACGAGTGCTATTGAAAAAGGTGTCCACATGCACATGTCCAATATGTGCATTCTGCTGAAGGCTAAAAGCTTAATTCTACTTCCAGTGTTTATGAATAGCTTTAGTATCTACATTCATAACCAGCATTCTGCTTGAGTTACCTCTTAACTTTAATACTTCACAAATGAGTAATACATTTTGGGAGGTTAGGGAGGTACCTGTTGTCAATAACTTTTATGCTTAGAATGTGCTGCAGTTTTTAAACTATTTAAAATGAACACCCTATAATAATGGAACATTTTATGCCAAGAAAATGGATTTGTTTTTAGCCAATCAGGACTACCCTGCAGATCTGAAAAACATAGATTACACCCTTAGGAAAGGAGACAAGGAGGCTCACAAATATAAAGGAATCCTGACTTTTACATGGACAATTTTTTAAAAAGATAAAATGTATTACATAAGCGCCATAAACAGTGAAATCTGCTTATATTAAAAAAAATAAGTGAAGCTTTGTTTGGACATTATTTCCTTGCAAGAGCAGTACATATCCTCAGTAAACAACTACCATATTTACAATTTCCTTGATACTTAGGTAGGATTGGAAAGCCCGAAGAAAACATGATAGAACGAGCTTTGAAATAATCTTTACAGCTATGTTGATAACAGTGAAGGTAGCCAGGTAATTCCTAAAGCAGACTTGTTTATTTTGTAGAGTATTTGACCATGTCTGGGTAGTTAGCTTGCTTTGTTAAAGGCCAAGGACGTGTTCAATCCCTCTTCTGGCCTGTTAGCTTTTCCCAGAAAAACAAATATCTGCTCCACAATCAGACTAATCCTAACCCCAACCAGCCTCAAAAGAGAAATTAGGCAGGAGTACTAGAGTTATCACGAAGCTATTCTTACTACTAAGAAAACAACATAAAGTGCATGTCCATAGTGAGTCAGCAGTCTCATCTTCAAATATGGGCAGCACAATTAAAATTTGCATTTCCAATAACCCAACATGATTCGCTTTATTTTTTTTTTTCCAACATGATTCGCTTTAAATAAAGGATAAAAATTCCTTAATTTTCCACTGATCTTTAAACGTGAGTTGTTAGGTGTTAGAGAGATAGTAATGAAATATTAACAAGTGTGCACTGGTACCTTAAATGATAAATCTCGAAAACAATACAAATTCGAGACTTTCCTATTAGCACACACATCTGTACCAACTGCAATTCGTATGCTAAAAGTGGTTTATAGTCTCTTTCCTCCACCCCCTTTTTTTTTTGAGGAGCAGACTTGTAAAAACATCAATTTAACTTGTGCTAGGTGGTAGTGGTTTGTTTTTCTTAAACCAAAGCTCTGCCAAATGTGCTGATCTGCTTCATCTACTCAGGTAGAATAGCAGTTCAAGCTGCTGCTGCTGCTGCTCTCACCATATGAAACCAGTTCATGTCTGCATTATCACTATCTTCATGAAAACTTTAAATTCTTCAGAGCAGTTTTCTTTACATCCCATCTTTCACTTCCTGCCTAAATCCAAGTTAAAATACACAATTTTCATTGGTCTTTAATGCAGTTTGATTCTGCACTATCCTTTCCTTTGCATGTCACAGTAGCTGTTCACATACATTAAATATTATAGATATGTTCTGCTCTTGACATCTACACACTTACAAAAGCAGCTTTGTACTTTGTTTGGTGTGTTTTTTACTATGTTGGCTCACAAAAAGCAGTTTTCTCATTTCTAAGCATGGTACTTTACAATTTTTAATGCATTAATACAACAGTGCATTGGAAAAGTACTGAGCCTCTACAAAATAGCTTTACATTTTTAAACAAATGAATGTGATTTTTTCACTTACACAAGCATAGGCTTTTTTAATATTTCCACAAGATAAATATCTCAATTAAACTATAAGCTCACTCTACAGTGTGCCACAGTGATGGGCTTAGGAGACAATTATACACTTAGAAGATCCTAATCTTAGTGTTATTTACACTGACATGTCCAGTATCACCTAGTCTGAAAGGTGAACAAGCGATATTCAGAATGTGGCTGAATTTGTGTCAACTAATAACTGGGAATGATACAGCTTTAAGTAATCACTTAAGAAACACAGACTGTAACTTAGTCTAAACTGGGAATTTCCTTCGCCCCTCTCTCCTATGGCGTGGGAAACTTTAAAGATCAACATGAAACAGACAGGAGCCATTGCTAAGGCAGATCTTTTAAGATAACAAAGGAGAAACTGACAAGTGTATATGATAAATTATCAGTAACAGAGCTGCTACCAATTCACCTGGTACTGACATCAGATTTTTAGATCCTAAAATGTTGCTTTTTGAATATTTCCTTTTATTCTGGAACAGAAACTGGAGAAAGGACAATGATTCCTTCAGAAAGCAATGACTCAATTCGGGTTGTTACTTTACATTTAGGCACCACTCAAAAAGTGGACATAAAAGCAAGTGATTCCTATTTGCCCATCACTATACCAGCTCCATAGCTGAGAGTTCAGATCTTAATTACACAACACTTTCTCTGTTACCAGAAGCTAAGACTGCTCTGCGACAAATAGGACAGGTAGAATTCTCAGATAACCAGCGATCGATGCAATGAACATGGTACTCATGGGAACAAGGTAGTTTACGAAGTTTGTTGCCTTCTGTATATTCTGTAATGCAAACACTACAGGTTTTTAATGCATCGTTTTCACCAAAACTTCTCATTGCCAAGTTGTCAATCTGTTCTTTGGTGAGTCCTCTAGGTTGGTCATCATCATCCTCATTTAAGAGGAAAAACTGAGCCAGACTAAGGAAGGGCAAAGAACCACTTTCATCAAATGTGACTGGGGCCCTATGTCGACCCTCTCGCCTGGCACCTGGTGAGCCTGCTGATGAACTTCCTTCATTACTACCTTCAAACACCTCTGAGCCAGATTCTGAACTTTCACCACTGGAACTGGAACTAGGACTTGAACTGGAACTGGAACTCGAACTGGAACTTGAACTAGAACTACCACCACCACCAGAACCCCCTCTTCCATTCCGTGATTCTGCCCTTTCCGTGTTTCGACTCGGGACCGAGCCGCTAGGCTCCGAATCGCTATCACTGTACATAAAGTAGCTTAACTCACCAAAACCTGTCATTATCTGCCTTAACATGGTCTGAATTGCAACAGATGTGGTCTCACTTAAACCAGTATTTAAGATTCTACGAATGGGAATTCTGATGGTACTGACATAGGTTCTCACACCTGCCCGCTCAGAACGTGAAAACGTACGTCTAAAACCTCCTCGTTCACTTTCGTAAGTGACAGTGTTGTTTGGTGTCTGAGACCTAGACCGAGTTCTGCTAGCTATGCTATCTCTCTGCCGATATTCTCCAGGACGAACTCTTCTTACTTGAAGATCAAGGACTATGGTTGGAGGTCTCTGTCCTGATCCTGTAGATTCACCATTGCCAGCTGTGTCTGAAGAACCTGCTCCTTGAGAGGCATTTCTTGTTCCAGAAGCTGCAAAAAGACCTCTGCTTAGCAACTCAGGTCCAGATATTTGCTGTCTCAATGTCACGTGGTGCCGGGTTCTAGAACTTCCCTCAGTCTCATTTAACAAAGAATGCTCAATAGTCTGAGATGAGGTACTCTGATGAGATCTTCGTGGAACTTCACTCGTTGTTGGATGCAGAGGTGACCTACTTCTTTCAGCTCTCGCTCTGGTTCTCCGATAGTCCGGGCTCCTGCTTCTTGCTCTCCTCTGACCTCTGGTAGGTGGGACTTCTCCGGTTGATGCTTCAGTTGAATTTCGTTCTAATCTAGATGGCCTTGTAGATGTAGATTCAGAGCGTGGACTTTCCACTTGCCTTTGGCTGTTGTTTTCCACATTTTCTCCACTAGAAGAACGTCTTGCAGATGGCTCATTTTCATTCTCTGGATTTTGGCTTCCATTATTACGGTTAACATTTATCTCTAAACTGAATCTGAAATCACCACTGTTTGGGTTAGTCCGGCTCACTGCTCTCCAAGATTGGTTTCCTCTTTGCCCACTTCTTGTTGTATTTCCAGTTTGTCTGACAGAGTTAAGCCAGTCTATTATAGAGTCACCATTAGACACATCATCTGAAGAGTCTCCACCTGTTTAAAACAAAGGAGGGGGAAAGGGAGAAAAAGGAACTACTAAAATTAGGATAATCATATAATAGTGCTCTGAAACTTTGCATTAAAGAAAAGAACTTTAAAATTCTGGACATATTTCACATTTATGGATTTTTGCAAAGTACACTGCACAGATTTTTAAGTAAAGGCAAGAAAATTGTAATTCCATTTGAAAAGAGCAAGCTAATCCTAGAGAAATTTGGAGAATTATTTTATTTTTAAAGGGGATCTGGAAGATGTCTATTTTTGGTATTTCATCATATACAGAGCCTAGCATACCATTGTGGGACTATCAGAAGACAGTATTTTTTTCGGCCCACCGCCAAAACACTAATGTAATCAAACTAGGTAAACAAACACTAGTTAAGGTACAGTACTAGTATTTTTGTTCAAATGTTCATTCGTTTACAACATTATTTTAGGCTCTTATGTGTCTTTGATAACGCATGAAGTTGTTTCAAAATATAGGACTATTGTAGCCATAACAAAAACATAAACAAGGTTTATAAGTTTGAAAGTATTTAAATATATCTTAACACCTTAAGGACCGCTCATGAGTTTTCTCCTGTTTCGCGCGTCATCTCTTAAGGACCGCTCATGAGTTCTCTCGTTTTTCACTGTAGTTATGATTTAAATAACGTGCAGTTTGCCCAAAAACGTGCGGTCCCTGGAGTATGTCTTAGAGATTTCTATGTGGTACGAAAGGTGTTAATGTTACCAAGATTTTAAACTGACATGAAATTGAAGATCAGATTAAATAAATAGCCTGAACCTTGCATGGCACATACAATGGCCGATTCACAAGCCAAACTATTATCCTAACCTTAGGTTACACAGCCATAATTCCTACTTCACACTGGGAGGGAAACACCAGACTTGAGGTTAGAGCAGGAATTCTCAACAGTGGCACTACTGACATTTTGAAAGTTAATTCTTTGTTGTAGAGGCTGCGCTGTGCATTATGGGATGTTTAACAGCATCCCTACCCTCTACACACTAGATGCCAGTAGCAAAGCCCCAGTTGTGTCAACCAAAAATGTCTCCAGACATTGCCAATGCCCCTGGGGGCAGGGGCAAAATTATACCCCATTAGGACCCAGTGGGTTACAGAATGCAGCATTTCTTTTTGCTTCTGAAGAAGTCACATGTTTATAAAGAAGGAATTAAGTAGGAGGAACTTTCAATGGAGATGAAAAACCAGGAAAAAAAAAATCACATTTAAAATAGGCCACCTCTCACTGTGTCCCAATTAACACAAACAACCCAAAGGTGAGGCAGAAAAAAACATGCTGACATTCTCGCCAAATATCAAGAAAATGCCAGTGCTCTTTTTATGAGCAGTTACTTAGCACCAAATTAATTTGTGCCATTTGTGGATAATCTTTGGCTGACATTTAGTATTACAAAGTTCTTACCATTCCATTCTTTACCCACCCCCACCCTCAAAGCAAAATATACCTCTATTTTCATCTGAGTTTTGTGGTGGTGGGCCCTCTTTAATTTGTTGTAGTCTTCGCAGCAACTCTTCCTCAGTACTTTCACCTGAAAGTTTAAAAATGTTTGCCAAATTACAAATGAAAATCAGTGACAAACACACACCACATGGCAAAGATGAGATTAAAGGATATGACAACCAAATACTTTATCTGATCTGACACAAAATGATTAGAAATTATATTTTTAAAATAGTTAAGAGAAGAAATTTTTAAACTAAAATTAAAAAAAGAAAACCAGTAACACTTAACCCTCTGAGATGAAAACCAAGGAGTAGGAACCTGAGAAAAATTCACTTCTTTGGGAACATAAATATTACAACTTATATTTTTACAAGGGTCTTTCCAGTTTACAAAGTACTTTTGTATACAATATCTAATTTTTAAAAACTGCAACTCTGGGAGGTAGATATTGTTATCTGCGTTTTAGAGAAAACAGACTGAATGAGACACTGACTTACCAGAAACCACACTGATTAACAGGAGGGCCAGAACTCCAATTAAGGCATTCTGATTCAAGTCTGGTACTGTTTGCTCAAAAGCTTCCCTCCCTTAAAAGTCATGTTAAAAACTTACCTTTTAAAATTTAAGCAATCACCCAAAGGTTGGTAGAATTAAACAGAAATGAAGAAGAAAACAGATACTGAATTTTAACTAGGATCAAACAGGACTTACTGGGGGTAAAAGAAAATAACCAAGCACAAAGTTCTAATTGCTATTTTACCTAAGGCTAGCTCTGGAAGATTACAACTGGGACATATTCAGAAAATCAGAGTTGAATAAGTCTGTCCTAGGAAGAAAGTTCCCATTAGCTATTCTACACTTGGCTCCATATCTAGTAAGTTAAATAAAGCTAACTAAGAACAAAAAGGTTGTTCAGCTCCATTCTTTTCAATTCAGTTCACTAAAAATTCATATAACTTAAAAATCTGATATAATTCCAAATGAGTGAATAGAATCAGGTAGTAAGTACAACAGTAAATGTCATTCTATATCCCTTATATTAAATAAACCATATTTCATAATGACTAAAGAAGCAGATTTTTAAAACAGGTCAACGTTTTGTTTTTTTTTTAAAAAAAACCCCAGCAATTTACATATATAAATTTTTAAATTACATGTAGCATACCTGGGGTGCCTAGCAAATTGTTATCTCTCATAAGCCTATAATCTTCTTCACTCAGGTTATTTACAAACTGATAGAAAGCTTCTTCCCGATCCAATCGGTCCATCTGACTTCTGCGCTGTGCTGCAGACTGATCACCACTTCCTTTATCGTTAGAATCTGAGTTTTCCATCTTGATGAACAAGTGGAAAATTACCTAAAAGGAGAAAGGAGACCTATCTTGAAAACAGAAGTCACAATGTATTCTATACAACAGCTTTAATTATGTGAAAATCCAGAATGCAGGTCAAGACGTTGATTTTAAGACCTCAAATGAATGAAATTTCCTAACAAAAAACCTCCTGAAGAGCACTGTTATACTAAGAAAAGACTATGGGGGTGGGGGGGGTGTTTTAGCAAACTATAGCCCTTAGGCTAAATCCAGCCCCACTGCATGTTTTTATCTTCCTTGCAATCTAAGAATGCCTTTTACACTTTTAAAGGGTTAAAAAAAAGAATATTTTGTGATGCATGAAAATCACATGAAATTCACATTTCAGTACTCATAAAGTTTTATTGGAACACAGCCATTCACATTCATTTACATGCTGTCTATGGCTGCTTCTATGCTATAAAGGCAGAGTTGAGCAGTTGTGACAGACTGTATGTGGCACTCTCATTGCTTTGCACTGCCGCTCTGTATACTCTAAGTTGCAGTGATGTGGTTATAACTCAACAGCATTTCAAGTGCCATCATACAGTGACATTTAAAAAAACATTACCAGTATATACTCATCATGTCAAATGAGTGAGGATAAAAGTGGACTTCAAAATGTCAGGCTTACAGGCACAGAATAGATTGTTATCAGATAAGATGCCAAAAATTATGTTTACTATGAAAAGACATTATATACTTATATGCTAAAGTAATACAATATATATTGGCATTGTTAGACTAAACAGTAGTCACAATACTGCAATTCACAGGAAAACTACAGTCTAAAAAGCTAGACAATTTAAAATATCTCATCACAAAATATTTCTTCACAAAAGTAAAAAATGAAAATAAGGCTTCAACCAAAGTAAGTTTCCAGTGGCTGATGTGTTGGCTAAGCAAGGAAAGCTGTTTATCAGTGGTGAGTTAGTGAAATTGTGTTTGAGTGCAGCAGCTGAAGAAATGTGTCCAGAGAAAATAAACTCGTTTAAGAATATTGACTGGCCTTTTGGTGAGTACCATTGTATAAAAAGTTGAGGACATTGGAAGCAATGTCACTAATCAAGTGAAAAACAAGGCAAATGAGGGAGTGGTTTTCTCCTTGGCTCTTGGTGAGCTGACAAACATAACTGATAGTATTTCATTGTCTAGTCAAAGAGCCAAGTGTTGATTATTCAAGGAGGTTGAACTAACTACAGAAGTAGCCTGTATGAATAGTCTGCATGAAACAACTACAGGCGAGAATATTTCCAAAGTTGAGAAAACTCTAATTCAGCACAACCTAAGGTAGAATCTGTTAATATTTAACACAGTATGTTACAACTGAAATGGTAAAAATATGCATGGAATGGAAAGAGACCTAATTCAGGGGTGGGGAACCTATAGCCTTGGGGCCACACGTGGCCTTCTGGGTCCTTGAGTGTGGCCTTTTGACTGAATCCAAATTTTATAGAACAAATACCTTAATGGGATTTGTTCTGTGAAGTTTGGAATCAGTCGAGGGGCTGCACTTGGGGATCTGGAGGACCACATGTGGCCTTGAGGGCACAGGTTAGTTGGACAAATTTACAAAGCTTATGAAAATGTGAGGTGTTTAATGTCTATGGTTATGCATTATATGATTCATCAGAAGGTACTCTGCAGAAAATATCTGAATATCATATTATAGAACCAGTAGTGTTAACGACAAACTTCACTCTTGTGGACTTAACCATCATCAGTTCTATGAATTTTTGTCAGAATTTTTTTTTTTTTAAAAGACGGGGTTCTTCATATATTGCCCAGGCTGGCCTCAAGCAATCCTCCCACTTCAGCCTCCGGAGTAGCTAGGAATACAGGTGCAAGCCACCACACTCAGCCTGTCAGAAATATTGGCTTGCTCTACCACACAGCATTTAGTGGCTTAACATTGGTAAAGTTTTATTGTGATTTGTTGTACTAGGGGCAAAGATGGAATTTTTTTTTTCTGAGTTAGAAGAACTGCCCTCAATTACTACTATAAAAAATATATGGCTTGGAAAAATCTTTTGCTGCAGACTTGATAATGTTTCTTAATGAATCCAACCTAAAATAAAGAAAACAATGCTTATATACAACACTTATACTGTGGTAAAGTCATTTCAACAATAACTAACCCTAGTATCACAAGTAATATAAAGCTGCTTTATGCACTGCTTGTGCTGTCAAAGAAATGAGGCCTCCATTTACACACTAATTTATAGCAGATATATTTTTCTGCGCTGAAACTATAGTTCCAGAACCATTTTGTGGACCCCCAATATAAGTGCAAAAGAAATTTCCCTATTTAGAAGTCCATTTAACTGTGCAACTGAGGAACTTTCCATCTAACCCTCTACTGGAAGTGATAACTCTGCAGTATAATATGCTAAAAGGTAAATTTAAGAGAAGAATCTAATAAAATTCTATAAATGCCTTCTAAAAGATGAATATTCTCCATCAAAAATCATATGTTTGTGGATTAAGATAATAGTACCTACATGTATGAAAAGACATTTTCAAAGGTGAAATATGGAAAATCTCTTTCAAGCCAGCAATTATAGAAGAACATGTGCAAACAACTGCTAAGGAACACTAACTTTGAATCCCAATTTAAACAAAATGTTACCCCCCAAAAAAATGCCATTCTTCTCACATTAGTAAACCTATATTACAAAACACTGTACTCAGTTTTTATTACCTTTTGAGTTTTATCAAGAAATCTTTGTGGAAATTTGGTTTCTCTCTTTTTATATAAGAGACTATATAACATGCTCAATTTTGCTTTTTGATCTGCAAAGCCTAAAATACTATCTTGCCTTTTACAGAAAAAGCATGCCAAATCCTGTTCTAAGCAATATGTAAAATTAGCCAAAAATTCTTTATCATTCACTAATTGTATGAGCTTAAGGAAACTAGAATATTGGCAGATTGCCACACACTCTCGATTAACCACACTAATAAAAAATAATGGTAGTAAACAATCTAATATGGGAAAACTCCAAACAAAAATTTTCATTCTCTAATTCTTTTCCTTCCAACTCCAGATTCACCTTATTTAAGTTCACATAAACAAAACTTAACTCCATGAACATATGTGTCATGGTATGAATGTTTGTGCCCGCCTCCCTCCAAATTCATCTGTTGAAATCCTAACCCCCAAGGTGACAGTATTAGGAGGTGAGGCCTCTGGAAAGTGATTAGGTCATAAGGATGGAGCCCTCACAAATGAGATTAGCACCCGTATTACACAGTCCACAGAGAGTTCGTTTGCCCTTTCCTGCCACATGAGGCAACAGTGAAAAGACATCCATTGATGGGGAATCTGGCCTTCACCAGACACTGAATCTACTGGCACCTGGATCTTCTAGAACTGTGAAAAATAAATTTCGGTTGTTTATAAGCCACCCAGTTTATGATATTCTATTACAGCAGTCCAAGCAGACTAGGACAATATGAAAAATTGATTTGTAGAAAAAAGGTAGTCTACGTTGGTACTAAAATTTAACTCCCCCACACATAAAAGTATCAGAATGCTCACAAAATCAATCCTAAAGAGACTGATAAAATAAACACAAACCCGCTTCCAGATATGAAAACACAAAGAAGCCTATCTTGTCAAACTGCCTCTTTGCTGAGCCTCAATAAATTTTAGGATAGAAATGGCAATACCTAGATCTCTATCCTGTTTTCCTTAGATCATTATTTTTAGAACTGTCCTATCATTGTTTAAATTAGATGAGCATGTCAAGGAAGGTGAAGGGACAGACTATATTTTTGGAAAGAGTTTTCTAATCTTATAACTAAGATTCCCTAATTTTGATAAGACTAAACTATAGAAATTTCTGACAAATGCTGATCTTAGAATACTCAAAAAGACTAGAAATCAGCTGCTTAAATGAAACACTCATAAAAGTTACATGGGCAAGGAACTAAAACAAAACAAAAACCCCCAAAACCAACAACCAAAGGAAGCCAAATTTTTCCACATGTATCTCAAGTAATACAATTTGCTTTTGGAAATGGTAAAAGCAGCTGATTTTTAAAAATACAGAAAATCAGGAAAAGAAACTTCAGCTGTAATTTCTCAAATTGGCTAAAAACATTTGGCTAATGTTCTTAAAGCACCAGATATTTTGAACACTAATATATGGATGTTAGGTCAAAATCTACTTGTGAAGGATCAGTAAATAGTTCTGAAAATAACTGTGGGTTTAAAAGGCTTGAAAAATATAAATATTCCAAATAAGGCAAAGCCATCTGATAAATTCTCACATTTAAAGAACATGAACCAAAGATAATAGAACATTCACCTGTCAAGGAAGCTACAACAGTGGCACAAAGTCTTAAGAATAGTATTAGGGAGGTTAAAGCCCACAAGGAACAAAACTTGCAAAATTGGCCGGGTGTGGTGGCTCATGCCTGTAATCCTAGCATTCTGAGAGGCTGAGGTGGGCGGATCCTTTGAGCTCAGGAGTTCGAGACCAGCCTGAGCAAGAGCGAGACCCCGTCTCTACTAAAAAAAAAAAAATAGAAAGAAATTAGCTGGACAACTAAAAATATGTAGAAAAAATTAGCCAGGCATAGTGGTGCATGCATGTAGTCCTGGCTATTCGGGAGGCTGAGGCAGGAGGATTGCTTGAGCCCAGGAGTTTGAGGTTGCTGTGAGCTAGGCTGATGCCATGGCACTCTAACCCTGGCAACAAAGTGAGACTCTGTGTCAAAAAAAAACATGCAAAATTATGGGAAAGACTTAAAAAACAGAATCTGAAACAAGAAAAGGGGTCTTAACACTGAGTATAGTGGGGAGTCTGGTATATTACAGAAGATGGAAGGTAGAGTCACTCAACTTCTGTTTTGTTTCTATTTAATTCAACAATGAGAATTGCCTTCCAAATGGAAATAGTAAAAAAACACACTTTTCAAAGAGAATCAATAGCCATGACTGCATAACTTCCAATGATAATCTTTGAGATACCACAGAGAACAGGAGAAATGCTAAAGAACCAGATTTCTTAAATGATCCAATCTTCAAAACCAGTAAAGTCTACAAACTAAAGAGAAGTAAAATCTACCAGTTAACCTGGGGAAAACTGCAATAAACTATCAGATAAACTGCAAGCATGTAGTAGAAAACATGTTCGCGAGAAGTGGGGTTCACTACCAAATTAATTTTATTTCCTTTACACAAGGATGGTTCTCAACCTTTGCCTGTATATTAGAATCACCTGGGGAGCTTTCTCTGGGGTTGGCCAGATGTGGGTATTTTTAAATTTCTACAGGTTGAAAACCTCTCTGATAGGGACAGCCAGATGACATTGCTGCCTTCCAACTAGGTTTCTGCACAAGATCTAAAATTTTTCTTCCTACCGTTATAAAGAAATGTACACTAGATCAGTGCTTCTCAAACTGCAGTGTACGTAGGAATTGTGAAAATCTTGCTAAAATACAGATCCTGATTCAGTAGGTTGGGGGTGGGCCAGAGATTCTGCATTTTTTTACTTTTTTTTTT
>VBSM01000568.1:727183-746952 GCA_008086735.1 Cheirogaleus medius
AAAAAAAAAAAAAAAAAAAAAAAAAAAGCAGGTAACAGCTCCACTGAAACCTGCTGTTCAGACTACATGTGGAATATTTGAAACACTTTTAAAATACCTCCAAAAGGACACCGACAAACATGAAAAAGTATCTAGATAATCAAGATGGTGAGAAGCCTGGGAACATCATAAAAGAAATGGCTGAATTACCTTGAGATATTTAGCCTGGAGACTAAAAACGGACACGATTACAATCTTCACATATTCAGAGAGGTGTAAAATGAAAGAGAGAGCACAGCCATAGGGACAAATGAGAGCCAATAGTTGAAGAAATACGGAAGTAAATAATTCTTCCTTTTAATACAAGTCTAACAAAATTGTTTAAAAATGGAGATACAACCAACCTCTTGAAGCAAGCAAACTACCTGTCTTTGGAGATATTCAAGCAGAAGCTGGATATTAAAGGGAGGATTCCTTATTAGGTGGGAGTTGAAACAGACTGAGTCCAAAAGACCCGTTGGACTAAATGTCATTAAGGATAGTTAAGACTCTTGGTCTTCTATTCCAGGCCTAGGGTCATATTAAGTACATATTCCAGTGACACAACATTACAACACTTTCTCTGCAAGATCAATTTACTTAGGTTGCCCTACCCCCGCCCTCCAATATACCTTGTATTTCACTAACCTTCACACTTTACTGCTGTTCCCTCAGCTCCTTCTTAGTCTCTCCCTATTTCTTCATTCATCTTGCAAGGTTCAACGAAATCTTCCCTCCTAAGAAGCTATTACTATCTCAGCTAGCATTTTTTCCATCCATCTCTGCACACAGCACTTGTCTGTGCCACTACAGTGGCACTTCCTGCCTTCCATGATGTTTTATATTTTTGAAGTGCCTGTGTCTTCTCTTCCCAAGTAGTTTCCTCTAGGGAAAGAACCAAATTTATAGTCCCTTTAAAACTCCCCCAAATGATACTAGCACAATGCCTTGCATACTGTGGAAATTTAAAAATTTAAATGATCAAACCAAATCCAATGTGAATACTGAGTTCATTTCCCTTAATAACCTAACTGAAGCAGCACTGTCCAAAAGAAACACAATGCAAACCATATATGTAATTTAAAATTTTCGAGCAGCCACATTAAAAAAAACAGATGAAATTAATTAATAACTTATTTACCCAATATAACCAAAATATCACCTTTTCAACATAAAAAATCTTGAGATGTTTTACATTCTTTTTAAAAAAATAGTAAGTCTTTGAAACCTGGTGTTTCACACTTATGACACATCATAAGTTGGATGCGAAATTTTCAACAGAGAGTGTGGTCTGTGGTTCTACCAAAACAATAAAGATGTGCATGGTGGAAAAATATTTTATAGTACTTAAGTTTAACTTAAAATGAAAAAAAATTAAAATTTCAGTTCCACAGTTACACTAGCCACATTTCAAGTCCAACAGTCACATGTGGTTAGTGGCCTACCATATTAGACAGCATAGCTTTAATGCATTTCTTTGTAAGGTAGAGAAATCCCACATACGGCAAGTTTCAAACGTTCCAGATATATTGTTCATGCTCTAGAACATCCCCTTTATGTTTTTCAAAAATAAAATAATGTTGAATACTTTACAAATACGCATGGGATAGATAATTCTTTTCTATGCTCACCAATTTTCAAGATTCACTCTTGACCTTTTAGAATTTCTACAATTTCCTACATGAAAACTAGAGACAAAAAATTATACCCCTAATTCAAAACTTTCCTGTCACAATGATTTTAGAGATTGTTGAATCCTAAATAGCTCCTGCCTAATGAACTTGGATTCCATTCCACGCAAGACGTATTTTTAATTTAAATTTTAACAATGAGACACACTCACAAAGCAACATGTGAACAAATCCAGGTAACTACTACTTCCATAATAATATTCTTTCCCCCACCATCCCATATATATGCCAGAGAAAATCAAGGAAAACGTTTTCCCCACATGATATTCCCACAACACACTTGTTATTTCAAAATTGAAAGCAAACTGGCAAGGCTTCATTAAACAGAACACAATGTTTTTGCTAAGGTAGAGATTTCCATTAAAGCAGTTTAGCCCTTGTAGTTGGATAAGGAACAGAGAGAAAAATCTGATTTGCTTCCCTACTACTGCCCAAAGCCTCCATCCTTTCTGCCTTATTTCTGCATTTCCCCTGGGCTGGGATTAGGGGTCAAGCAAGAGATTTCAGCACTGGCAAGGCACCTCCACCCTATAGGGACATTTAAGGGGTGAATTATGGCTGCAACACCTGCAGAGGTCCCCTGGACTAGAGGTAATTACATTTGGAAAGAAAAAGAAAATGCTGAATGCAAGCAGTGCTCGCAAATGCCTTGTAAACTAATCTTACTCTCACACACCCAATGAGCTGATGTCATTTTAAGCAGTCCTTCACTACCTAACTGGAATAAAATGAAGAAATGTAATAAATCTAAACCACAAGAAGTTCTGCCCCAGGTACATGTAATGCCACTATTGTTTGGTAAGTGCAAAAGAACATTTTAAAGGTTAACACATTAACTGCCATGGGAGTTGCATTTAACTCACTCTAGTTTTGACCCCAGGGCCGAGTGAAGCATATATAAAATCTTACTTGTTGATGTTCTTGTTGTTACAATATTGACAATTTAATTCTAAAAATGTGGATTAAATCAATAGAAGTCAATAAATTTCATTTTTCTATTTATGTTTACCTTTAAAATCACACTTGAAGTTTTTATTCTATTTTCATAATAAAACACTGTGGCCCCAAGGAAAAGTTTCTGATTTTTTTGTGTGGCACTCAATGTGTTAAAGCATGCCAAAGATGCCAGGGAACCATAGTCCAAATGATCAACTGCAGATTTTTCTCCATTTTGGTGTGAAATCATTAGTGAAGAATTATGTTAACAAAACAGGTCTCCATTTTATGGTGAACAACACTGTGGCATATTTCCAGTTTGGTAGCAGGAAAAAAAGAATCCCTATACAACTGGGGCTCCTTCATTATAAAAGATGATCTTAAATCTATTTTTTTAGTTATCTTTTTATCTATTTATAGCATTCATGTGTATAAGTCAGAAATTTTGGCTTGAGTTTTTGATTAGCACTAGCCATTTTTAAATTTAAATATTTGTATGAGATTACCAATAAATACAGTAATTTAGCAGATCAAATATAATTATTTCATTTAACCCTCACAACAATCCCATGAAGTAGGAATCACCACCTCTACTTTATAGTTGAGAAACAGAAGCACAGAGAGAGGAAGTGATTTACCAAAAAGATCCTGTGCCTAGTAAGTGGAAGAGCCAGTAATTAAATCCAGGTCCAAATCCAGCCAACTTTTCACTAAAGACAACTGCCTCCTATATCCCAAGACCACAGACTTTAAAACACATTCCTTTAATCCCGATAGGCAGGACAAAACTATTCAATCTTACTATGAGCTTTTCATACCATGATCCTTCCTTGTATGAAAAATTCCAAAATGACAAAAACCACCTTTTATAAGCAGCATGAACCCAGTTGGACTTATTTTTAAATAAGTCAACTTCTAGTATTTTTGGTTTAAATACAGCTGCCCCTTAGATAAATAGCATATTTTATTAACCTTATTTCTTTCAGAGTACTGCATGCCAATATATCCAAATCCATTCTTGGAAACAAGCAGCCAAATTAGAAATTTTGTCCAGTCATTTCAAAAAACTATTCATTTGGTCAATGAATGTAGGACTGTATCAGGTAAATTTAACTCTGGGGAGAAAAAGCCAACAAGAACACGAAACCTGAGATTTACTCAGTAATTAGGTAATTTAAAAATAGATTTTATTCACCTAGAGAATTTCAAAGCATTGTTAATAATCTCAACTTCTACAGTCATTATCATATGCTAATATAAATTGTGCAAATTACTATGTTTCTGACCACTGCTAAAAGCAGCATCTCATTTAGTTCTCCTAATCCATGCATACCAATCTTCAAAAAAATTTAATTTTGTTATGAAGTTAAGGCAAAAAGTGACTTAAAACATATTGTTTAGTACTAATGGGTCGGGAGACCTGGTGCGAAGGATAAACACACATATTGTATTCCATGGACACACTACACCCAATTAAGGACACTTAAGGCATCAAAAAATACTGTGAAAACAGACTATACAAAACTGAATTCTGAAACATAAAATCAAATGCTTGCATAAATACCAATTTTAAAAAGTAAGCCATCTCTAGTAAATCTGGAAGAAATTATTTTTTTTTAAAAACAAAAGGAGGGTGGCTGGGAGGAAGGAATTAAGCTAACCTAACATTAACTAATACTACATTATGTTAAGCATTTTCACCTTTTGCATACATGTTCATTTAAGCTCCAAACTCAATAAAGTTCTAAAGTAGGACATGTAAATTTTTTAAAAACCAGGGTATAAACACAAAAATGCGTCACATTGACAAGAGGAAGGCAACCCATTTTGTAACAAAGCTTCATTAAGAACTTCATAAAGGAGATAAGAATGGTATGTGATCCTTGTCAAGGAAGAGAAATGTTAGCTAAGTAATACTATTGCCAAAATGAAAAATTATTGTTTTTAAAAAGTTAAATCACAAAGAACTGCTGAATCTGAGGTTAGAATATTAAGTATCATCATAGAGTAGGCACCAGAAGTGTTAGGGATTCTTCATATATAGAATGTTTAATTAAAAATTTATGGCATTTGTAACACACAAATAAATGGTTGATAACAACCAGATAGCTTTTTTTATTCTATACATGGGTAGATGGATGGAATTCAGCTCTGTGAAAAGAAAAACAGATACTGAATTCTAGTCCTGGTTGTAATTTAGCTATGTGAATTTGGCCGCTTAATTTAACCTCTTGTGCCACAACATCGCCATCAATATTAGAGTACTGGATTAAATCATCTATAAGGTACCTTCCCGTTCTATGATTGTGAATAAAATATAATCTAGGTCACATTACAGTATTAAGTCAGAAAAATAAAGCTTAAGAAACAACATAAATAACTAGGATATAAGCTTAGAGGCTTGCTTTTCTCACTGCCATTTCACTCATTATGCACTTCTAACTCCTTTTATGTGACTATCTTATCTTTTTGAAAAGATATATTAAGCATTCTTCAAAAAACAAACAGGACAAGGTTGATGTTTCACTGCCTTTCTGTATTGCACAATATACCTCTCACCAACTGCACGATTTGTTGATAATTTCCAATAGAGGAAGCTACCAAGGCACCCGCCACTGATACTACTAGAGCAATAAGAAATTATCAAATTTTATCTGAATAGCAATGTTAGCTTAGCCTCACTTACATTCTTCTATCATTACCACTTAAAAAGGACAGCAGAGAAAAACCAAAGGAACTCAGGAACCTCATGTGTCCACTGACTTGCAGCTCAAACAATTTTGACTACAACCCTCAAAAACAGTTAAACTGAAAGAGTATTGAAAGAAATTCAGCAAATTAAAGAACTGAAGACCATGCCAAATGCTGCCAATTTATAGGATCTAGTTAAAAAAGGAAACCATCATGATGACATCTCATCTCATTTAAGTACTTTAATTAAGACAGTGAATTTAATCTTCAATTACCCATTTGATGTTCTTTTATTATCGAGCTATGTCACTAAATTAGAATTTGGTCTTATCCATAAATTCAATTTTGACTTGCTTCTCTCATTATTCCCAAGAAATCTAAAAAAAAAAAAACCTCAAACCCCCAAAACGTTCATGTGTTTATTTAAAAAATAGTTATTAATGTAAATGTAAAAATCGCCAATTACTGACGATGTTTTATTCATCAGTAACTAAGGTACTATTTTAAGGATTTAAAATTTTTCCATCAAAAAAAAAATCAACTTCTTAAAAAGAATGAAGACAATTTTTTTTGAGTGAAGACTATTTTTAAAAGTAAAATCACTTGACCAAAAAACAAAACATTATATACAATCAGTTATATTATTTGAGGAAAACAATTTTATATTAAGACCAAACATGCTGACAATTGTTCTTCCTGAACCAGTGTTCCTAAATAGACATGATATAAAGAACGTGACCATATATCCCTGATTTTTCCAGAAGAGTAATGGTTTATACTTGTGCTGGAGTAATTATTAATATGGCCCCCTTTCACTCTCAAAAGTGTGTTCCAGTTTGGATAATTTATACGGTCACCTTTGTTGTAACTGACACTAAAGGGAACTTTGGTCAACATAAAGTGAAAATTGTAGTTAACTCCTTTCCTCCTACAGTCAAGTGGAGGTCAGGAGGAAAGGGACCTTTTTTTCATTCCAGAAAAAGCTTAACAACACTAAACACAAATATCTCCTTTCTCCCAGAAAGTATCATGTTCGTCATTATGCAAACACTATTAGACCGTCAGACATTGTAACAGCAGCCCAACCTGTAGCTGTGAAATTACTGCAAGAGGTCCACAAATCTAAATAATAAACCAAGCACTGCCTACAGATATTTGTCTCACATGTACGTAGTTGCTATCACGACTAATGCAATTAAGATCTTGGGTTGGAGCACTAAAATATGAGAAAATCTAGAGCAAAAATACTAACTATATATTTCATGAGGAAAACCTCAAGTTCAGAAATATATTCCCATAATTGAGGTGTATTTTTTAAAAATACCACAATTGATGAAAGGAAAAACAAACTGCTTATCTGGGAAACTTCCATGTTCAAGGTTGAGAAAAAATAATGAAGGAAAAAATGGACATAGAAGTATTATTTCTTCCACTGGTTATCAAAACTCTAATGTATTATGTAAACTGGATACTTTTATAAAAGAAAATTGTCCCTATCCTAGGCAGTGGCCCCAAATTCTAGCACCTCACTGGCCTGGGTTTGAAAGAAGACTTTTCACTTTCTAATTTGTTATCCATTCTACGGTAAGTCAAGGGAACAAGAGGCTGGTCAGTGATTTGCTCTATTTCCAATCCACCAGGACTACAGAAAAATCATGTACACATAATTATAATTCCATAAATACAAATGTCCCATTTGACCTACTGTATTATTTAAGGCCTCACCACACAGGTTTATTAACCTGAAAGATATCCAACCATTCTAACATTTCTAGATCATTTCATTATTAAGCTTTTAAAAACCATTTCTGATTTTAAATCAAGTTTACCAAATTATATCAAGATATCAAGCAGATTTTAAAAATTAAAAAACTGTATCAAGAGCATAATAGCTGAAACAGGAACTGTCACAGAGAAAAAAGGAGGGGGACCACTAGATAAGTCTCACTTGCTTCTTTTTTTTTGAGACAGAGTCTCACTCTGTTGCCCGGGCTAGAGTGAGTGCCGTGGCGTCAGCCTTGCTCACAGCAACCTCAAACTCCTGGGCTCGAGCAATCCTTCTGCCTCAGCCTCCCGAGTAGCTGGGACTACAGGCATGCGCCACCATGCCCGGCTCATTTTTTCTATGTATTTATAGTTGGCCAATTAATTGCTTTCTATTTATAGTAGAGACGGCGTCTCGCTCTTGCTTAGGCTGGTTTCGAACTCCTGAGCTCGAGTCACTTGCTTCTTAAAGCAGATTACCTTTAAGGTTTAATGAAAAGTTTTTGATGCAATATCACCTATAGTTTTTTAATTATAATCTTTCATTTTCATTGCATTTCCTATCAATTAGACAGCAATCAAGTCTAGAGACATTCAAGTTTAGTGACTTCAATGTCAGACAGGCCTGGGATAAAATGAGGACTCCACCACTTACTAGCTATTTAATTAAGGACAAATTACCTTTCTGAGTTTCAGCAGCCTCTGTAAAACACTTTTTACATCTTCATATGGCTTTGCTGTGAGGATTATAAAATAATACATGTAAAGCACAGGCCTAGCACATAAATCTTCAATAGAAGTTAGTTATGAATTTAAGCTAGCTGCCCATCCCAGTCTGCCTGAGACAATTCAGGTCTGCACCTGTTGTCCAGGAATAATTATTAATAATGTCACCTTTGCTCTTTTTTTTTTTTTTTTGAGACAGAGTCTCAGCCTAGCTCACAGCAACCTCAAACTCCTGGGCTCAAGCGATCCTTCCACCTCAGCCTCCCGAGTAGCTGGGACTACAGGCATGCGCCACCATGCCCGGGTAATTTTTTTCTATTTTTCAGTAGAGACAGGGTCTCGCTCTTGCTCAGGCTGATTTCGAACTCCTGACCTCCAGCGATCCTCCTGCCTCGGCCTCCCAGAGTGCTAGGATTACAGGCGTGAGCCACCCGCCCGGCCTCCTTTGCTCTTAAAATTGTCCTGGTTAAGGCAAGAAATTATGTGGTTACCTTAATGATGATCATGATAATGAAAGGAACTAATACCAATTAAAAGTATTACATATTATGACTTTTTGAATCTCAAAGGAAAAATAATCCAACACTACACAAAATAATGTAAGATTCTATTCCTGCAAGATATTCTACTGATATTTCATTTAGTAATTCAATAAACATTTAAATGTTATTTTGTTTATTTATACTCATGTCATTTTAACAATGATTTAAGGCAGCAAATTTCCTTTTTGTTCTTTCTGTTCTATACAGGTATTGGTAAATTTCAGACAATATTTTAGAAAGTAAAAATTACAAATAAAACACTGGTGAGTTTTAGGTACTCAGTAACATTACCCTTCGAATTCTCAGAGAAAAGTACCCATCATGAAGAATGCCCAACACCAACTAATATAATCAATGAGCCCATCCAATTACAGGGCCTGCAAAACAGAATAAATATTTGTAAACATGCATTCTACATATAAATCATCAGGAGACGCAACAAAAAATAAATTACCTGACTGTTATGACATAGTATTGAAATACAATAAACTGGATTTTAGTTTTCTTCACTTTCTGCTCTAGAAAAAAAAAGAATCCATTATTCTTCCTCTTTTATAAGATACACATTTTCTTTGAAATAGACACATCCTAAGAAAATATACATCCTATGTATTTTAGTTAGACACACACACAGTAACCCAACAGAATTAAACATTAGTATTAGGATATCTGGGGAGACCAAGAAGGTCAGAGGGGACCAGGAGTTAGATAAAAGATTAACTCTAAATGCTGAGAGCCAATCTACCTTTTAATATATGCTTGCTTAAAAGAGGTCTTTCCTTATTAAACCAGTAATTATGTTCAGATTCTCATAGGTACTTTCAAGGACTTATTTGGTATATTACACTAGCCTAAGGCAGAAACTAAAGTATTAAAAATCAACAGGACACCTTAGGCTAAAGAATGTCTGTAACATTTTTCAGTTAAGAGGAGAGTGTCCTAAGATCATATTTTTAAAGTGTCTGGATTGGTCTTTCTAGGTAATATGTATTTTTACAGTTTAGAAAACTGATATGGGGGGCTATAATTGTGCCTGCTTGCTCTCAAGGCCTGCAGGACAGACATAACATACCTGATGGGGTGATATGAATAGTTATTTTGTCCATAATCATGAAGAGAGAAAGAAATGATTAAATAGCAGTACATTTATTATTTTTTTCCCCTTTTCAATCAGCCAAAAGCACTGCAGTTAATTCTGATTCAGGAAATGCGGGCTCCTTACTTTTACCAAAAAAATATTGTGGGGCCTTGCAAATGGTGGATGACAATCTATTATAAAAGGTGCCCCTTGCCTCCAAACGAAAAAAATGGCCTAAATAACAAGTCTGCTAGGCCTCAGATTCCCGGACTAACCTGTGGAATAAGTATGGTGAAACTGTCTAGAGAAGGAACGTGGCTGTCTCCTCCATCTTGAAATTAATCAGCATAAGGGAAAAAGGGACTGAGTATTCAGGAAGCAGAAGCCCAACCGGTTAATACTAGTTACTAAGCTATGGCGTACGTGGCAGGTACCGCCCGCAGAAGCCGAGACCCTTAGGCTTTTTTTTTTTTTCCTAGGGGGTAGGGGTTGAGTTGTTGGCGGATTAAACGGAAATTAACTTGAAAATAATTTGGCCCAATTCCCACCCATACCCAGGGAAAAACAACAAACACGCAACGGCTTTTCCCTCCCTTTGGTGGTGGGGAGTAGGGAATCCTTCAAGTGATATCTGGCAAAGGATACGCTAGGGTTATTCGAGCAAGGGAGTAAACCACATTTGCCTCAGATCCTCAGGGAAGATGTCATCACGGCCCCAGGGGGCGCCTAATTGGTAATGCCCTGCAGAAGGGCTCAAAATGGGGTTTTGCAAATCCTGGGAAATCTAAAGGCCCAAGAGTTCCAGCATCTGACTCAGGGCAGCCTGATTTTTTCCCCCTTTTCCCAAACCCAAGCCCGCCACGTAAAACGCGGGGAGGCGAGGAAAGCCTCCTGAGGACAGAGGAGATAAAAACCTGAGACGTTCTAAGATTCTCACGCCTGAGGCCAAAACTCGAAAATCGCCTCCCCCGATTTCCTAAGGCTCCGGAGGGCCCGGGCTGCAGTTCGCGCGGCCAGGGAGGGGAAGTACTACCCGCCTCCTTCTCCTTCTTCTTCAAAGAGCCCATTGACTATACCACCCAACTAAAATGGCAGCGGCGACTACGCCACGGAGCCCCCCGCAGCAACGGGCCTGGGGTCCGGAGGCGGCGCTGAGCCTCCACCACGCCGCGTCACTTGGGCCGTTTTGAGCGAACGCGGCAGCCCCGCTTCCTCTCTTTGCCTCTCGCTCTACATCCATTTCGCACAGGATTCCCAAGACTTCACTTACTCGGTTTTAGGGTCAGGATCCGACTCGGTCGGTTCGGCCGCCTCCGCCGAGGCTGCTCCGCGCCTCCCCTGCCGCCGCTCTCAAGCCCGCCTCCGATGAGTCGCTGGTTGAGACCCGCCTCTAGCCCAGCGCCTGCTCGGAGACGTTGCTCAGGCAGCCATTATCTTCCCCATTGTTACCAAGCAGCGACAGGAAACGACTGCCCACAACAGGAAGTGATGATGCCGCGTCCCGGCCCCGCAGCCCCACTCCCAACCTGTTAGCCAATCCCAGTCGATTCCTCGAAAAGCCTCGGCGGGAGGAGGAGGGGGACGGCAGGCGACGCGGCAAGGCGGGCCGGGGTTTGGAAAAGGAAAGCGGCTATGACGCCCACCATGTGACAGGCCCCACCCTCCTCCGCCATTTTGAATTGTGGCGAGATATTCGCGTCCCGAGGATTGTGGGAACCTGCGCTTTTCCATTTTGAAAGCTGAAGGACGTCACCGCCTGACGGCTTGAAGCCTTTTGCAGAGAGCGAGAAGTGTGGTTATTAGTCTAACCTGGCAGGGAGTCACACAGTCAGCCCCTCCCAGTTCATACAGCATTCTACGTTTTAGTCAACATACATTTATTGAGCGCCAACTGTATGTCAAGCGCCATTGTAAAATGCTTAAGAATTAAGAGACCAAAATTAAGAAATAAGAAATTAAACAAGAAAATAAAATAGATCAAAATTCCAGTTCTTGTGAATCTATAACCTACGAGGGGCAGGGGACAATTTTTTTAAAGCACAAACACGTGTCACATTACTTGGTGATAAAACTAGGGCGAAAAATAAAGCGAGGAAGGGGGACGGGAGAGTGCCCTGTAGGGGCAAAGGGGAATTACCATGTTTAGAAGAGTGGGAAGAGACGGTCTATTTGAGGCGGTAACTCTCAGAAGTACTTTGAAAAAGGGCGGTGATTGTAAAAGGGTGGGAAAATCTGATAACGTTGGAATTTGTAAAAGGGCAGTTAAGGAAGGCCTTTCTTAGTAAAGCCTGAAAGAATCGAGGGAATGCACCACACGGCATGCCACTCCCATTGTGACAGTTAAAGGAAAACAATCTTACCCAAGTTTTGAGGATGTCCTGTGTTTCTTTACCCATTTTTCTGTTTTCTGATAACATGCGAGCTACGCTTACTTACTGCTTTTTTACTATTTACTTACTGCTTTCTTACTATTTATCCAACAAACCTAACTTGTTCCCACCTCAACTGCTTTACCTAGGCTGGAATATTTTCTTTTCATATCTCTGCTTTCCAAGCCTCATAAGTATCACCTCCCCAGAGAAGCCTTCCTTCCCTGACTTCCCCATCCCCTTACTTTACCTGCTTAATTTTCTTTAAAGCACTTACTCTGAAAAGTATGTTGTTATTTTGTTTACCTCACCATTTAAGAGCAGTAAACCTCTAGTTTGTTCACTGTGGTAGCCCCACAGACCACATAGTAAGCCCTCAAATATATTTTGAGAGAATTCCCTCTTCAGCATGATGGACATTATATTAGCCTGGAATATAAGTAAAGTATTTCACTCCAAGCAATTAAAGCACTATCCCTCAAGGTTAACTACTCAACTTCCCAGCAGGCTCATTGATATTGTCATTTTTGATAGTGTGATATTTGATTTAGGTGCTGTGTCTCTACTCAGTTTTTGTCTTATTTGACATAATCCCGTACTAGAATGTTTTCCTAGAAAGTGTAAAATGAATTTTTCAGTGGCCTGTAACTGCTGTTGAGCCCGATATTCAGGTTATAGTAAAAATATTAGCCACTCTTTAACATTCTTGAGGCATATATGGCTTAATGTAAAATATACAATCATAAAAGAAGTGGAAGAAAATATAGATGACTATTTCTATAGCCTTGGAAATGCAGAAGGACTTTCCAAACACTACACAAAATCCATAAAGGGAAAGACTGATAAATACAGCTTCACAAAAGTAAAGCTTCTGCATGTCAAAATACAAGGTTAGTAAAGTTAAAAGACAAATGACAAACCAAAAAAAAAAAAAATTTCAACATGACATATGACAGCTAAGGAGTAATATCTTTATAATAAAATTAAAAGACAAAGGACATCTGGCAAAAATGCTACATATATGATAACCACATATGGCTACTATCACTAGTCTATAAAGAGCTATTATAAATTAATTTTTTAAAAGATAAATACCCCAGGTTTAAAATGTGCAATAGACATGAACAGACAATTCAAAAAAGGAGAAAACACTTGGCTGATAAGTATATGAAAATATATTCAACCTCGGTAGTAATCAAAAATGAATATAAAAACAATGATTTCTCCTTCTGCCTATCAGAATGTAAAAGATTTAAAAACTGATGTTATTAAGTGTTGATGTCCTATGAAGTGGACACATTGGTATGCTAGTAGTACAAATTGATATAAGCTTTTTAGGGCAATTTAGTAATGTGTATCAAAAGACTCAATATATCTGTACTGTTTGACCAACAAGTCCACGTGCAGAAATTTATTTTAAGGAAAGTGGACAAGTTTGCAAAGATGTATGTAATGAATGTGCAAAGATGCTAATCACAATGTGGTTTATAACACTGAAATATTGAAAATTCTGAAAAAATAACTATTCAACAATAATTAGTTAAATACAGTATGTCCACATAATTTGGACTATTACATAGCCATTAAAAATGGGTAGTTAGAGCTGGAAAGATGTTCAGGTTACATTTTTAATGAATAAAGCAAGTTACAGTAGAGCATGTATGACTCCACTTTTATATTAAATACATACATAAATATGCCTGAAAAAAGTCTAGATGAGTATACATGCAAATAAAATATGATAGGATTATTAGTCATTTTAACTTTCTTCTTTCTCTCATTCTTTATTGTCTTGAATATTTTACAATGTGCATGTATTATTTGGTATTGGAAAGGGGGAGAGCCATGTTCACTTTAAAAGAAAAATTTGTCTGAATTTGAAAAAAAAAGAGTATCTCTCCTACTCACTTATTCCTTCCATGCTTCCAATATATATACACTTTATTTTTTTTTTTAACCACATATTCTTCCATGCTCTTTTATAAGCATGGAGTTGCTTACTTCCATTATCTAGGAAATTACTTCTTCTCAAAGCAATTTATCCCATGGTGGCATTCGGTGCCACTCTAGAACCCACCAAAACAACCACTAAATACTATTTTTTAGGGGCCAAACTAATCTTCTCTGTATTGCTTCCATTTTAGTATATTTGCTGCCGAAGCAAGCACCTAATACTTACTCAGTTTCCATTCAGCCTAATCGCATTTACCTCCCATGTTCTTTTTAGGTATGTGTGACCTTCAAATGATTTTTACCCCTTATTGATCAAGCAGCCCTTAACAGGAAAAAGGAAAAAAATTTCCCAGTCTTCCTTCTTTTCATATCAACAAATATGTTGATCATCTACTATATGCTGGTTGCTGGGGATCTATCACTAGGTATATTAGTAGACCACAGGCTGGAAGATCCTGCTCTGTGGCAAGACAGACATTGAACAGATACTTAAATGTAAGGATCATTACAAGGGAGACATGCAGGTAAAAGGCAGAGTATATAAAAGGAACATCATTGTAGTGAGGTCTGAAGGAAGAATGATGGTTCAGGATGGGAGGAAGATGAGGGAGGAACCCTGGGAGAGGGAATAACTTGTATAAATTCCCTGGGGTGAGAAAGGAGAGCCTTGGGAACTGAAAGAATAGCTTATTTTCTCTAGAAAATACTCTATTTTATTTTCTGCATAGCACTCATCACAACTGAATTTACCTTCTTTATTTGTTTATTTTATTTATTGATTTTGTTTATATGTTTATAATCTGTCAGTCTTTCCACTGGCCCACCCCTACCCTTCAAAGTGTAAGCTCCGTGAGAACTGAGGCTTTGCCCCACCTCCTCATCACTGTATTTTCCCAGCCTAAAATACCTAGTGGGCACTCAATCAATATCTCTTGAATTAATCAACAAATTAGCTTGTAGTTCAAATTAGAGATTTTGGATCTTATCCTAAGAGCAATAGGAGGTTGTTGAAGAGTTTTGAAAAGAGGAGCCATATGATCTGATTAGAGGGGTTTTTTTGTTTTTGTTTTTTTTGTTTTTGTTTTTAAGATCTTTATGGCTGCTATTCACTGCTATATGTTTGAAACCACATTTTTCTTTATAGTGGCTAAGCTCAATGTTTGAAGATTCCAGAATTCCTTTATCATGAAGAAAATTGACTGGCTTTGTTTTTAAATAAAGACACCCACAAAATATCTATTTTTTTGTTTAGATATTGCCTCTAAAGTTGAGGGAGCTTTTTTAATCTTTTGAATAAGAATCACTGGCCCAAATCAATTTAACCAGAAAACCAATGTCTGCTTCTCGGTTTTTCTGTTTTGCCAAAGCTCACTCCTTTAGGAATTCACAATAAAATTCAAGATATGAATGAATTCTAAATGTTTTCTTCAGTTTTCCCCGAGGAAGGAAATAGCAAGATGGAAAGAGAGAAGTGAAAGATAATCAGAGATCATTAATTTATTCATTCAGTTAAGCCATTCATTCAACGAATACTTATTGTATGCTGTGGCTCTGTAATAGGCCCTGAGGCTATAGATATAATCACTGTCCTGAGCAGGTTCAAAAACCAGGAGAAGAGAGGCATTCTGGAAGGATGTAGTTTCATCTACCATCATTTTCAAAAAGCAAATATTAGCTAAAGCTGATGCATTGGTTCTATTGTAGGTGCCCGGGTATCACTCTTTAGGAAGTCATTCACAAGTTTGTACTTGTAGAATGTCAGAGGTCTTAAAAATAAATGAGAGATTAGAGAGTAAAGCAACAAAGCATAAGAGCAAAGCCCTTTTATTCCTTACCATCTGTAGAAAGTATTTTTAACCTAAAAGCCTTAAAAACAGCATCTTGTATTTTTGCCTTAGGCTAGTAGGAAAGATTACAACTGGTTTTGTTTCTAGCAGCACAATGCTTTGTTGATACCGGCATAATTATTGAAAACCTTCTAGTTTCTCTAGAGTTCATTTTATCTCTTTGAAAAAGTTATGCTGTGATACATATTGTTCTTCCCACAAGTGCCTTGTAACTTAATTAACTGAGGTTGTTATCTTCCAGTAAAATATACTCTAGAAATAGGAAGAATTATTGCAAATATTCAGACATAGTAGAAACAAAATATGTACTGATGCCTGGTTAATTACATTAATATCAGGGAAACTCAGAGCAGACTTATTGTCATGTCTTTTTTCCCCAGCTATTACAGCTGCAGTGAAAGGTTTCTCCTTACATCCTGTGCTTTCTGGAATATAAAGTAGCCTGCCCAGTGAAGCAATATCAAGCGCCTTATGTATCCAAACATAAAGGTTTCAGATGCTCTGGTTTAGAAAGCACAGGGCAGTTTTCCAACTCATGCTAAAGGAACCAGACAGTAATCTTCCTGTAACAAATTAAGAGCAGTGTAACAGGGAAAAGACAAAAGTCTTGGATTCAGAGAAGATATGCTATAATATCTTATCTCCAATTAGTAGTTTATTTTAATAAATAGGTTCTCTGCCATTGAATTATTTAAACTGTGAAGAATAAAATGTTTACAGTAGACGAGGTTGATTATACCCGGTCTCTGACATCAAACAGCCTCATACCAAGTTTCTCTTTGGAGACAAGATGACCCCACTCCTGCTTCTTATCTTGATCCTCCTCAGTCACCATAAAAACCTCAAGTCTATCTGGCCCTGCACCCACCTAAACTCTCATATCCATAGAGGCCAGCTATAAATCCACTTCCATCTCTACCTGCACTGTTCTCCACATTCCCAACGCTGACCACTGAGCCCTCTGGGACCATGCATTCAATACTAATACATTCCCCAGCTTTCTTAGTCTCTTGGTAGAAAAGTCTCTCCTCAGCATTTTGACTGAAAAGCGCCAGCTTCCAAAAGACCTCCTCTTCCCCAAGGACTTGCAGAGAGAAAAAAATTTAAAGTGTAGACTCACATCCTTCACATTTTAAACCCAGAAAGAGAGGTGGGAGGAGGGGCTTAATTAAAATACAGATTTCAGGCCAGGAGCGGTGACAAGTGCCTGTCGTCCCAACTATTTGGGAGGGTGAGGCGGGTGTTCAAGACCAGCCTGGGCAGTATATCCTGTCTCAAAAAAATAAAAACATCAAAAAATTCAAGCCCTGTCCTAAGATTATGATTCAGATTTTTTTTTTTTTTTTTTTTGAGACAGAGTCTCACTTTGTTGCCCGGGCTAGAGCGCCGTGGCATCAGCCTAGCTCACAGCAACCTCAAACTCCTGGGCTCAAGCAATGCTTCTACCTCAGCCTCCCGAGTAGCTGGGACTACAGGCATGTGCCACCATGCCCGGCTAATTTTTTTTCTATATCCTTTTAGTTGTCCAGCTAATTTCTTTTATTTCTTTCAATTTTTAGTAGAGACGGGGTCTTGCTCTTGCTCAGGCTGGTCTTGAACTCTTGACCTCAAATGATCCTCCTGCTTTGGCCTCCCATAGTGCTAGGATTACAGACATGAGCCACCGCGCCCAGCCATGATTCAGGTGTTTTACGGTGGAACTCAAGGATCTTTATTTTAAACAATAAACTCATCAGAAGATCCAGATGCAGGCTATCTGCAGAGAAGTGTTTGGAAGATGGGCTTTAGTTAAAACAATAACAGCTACCATTTATTGTGTCCCTACTAGGTGCCAGAAACAGGCACATAATCGCATTTAACTCTCACACATGCTACAAAACAACCCTGTGGGATGTTATGAGTATTTTATAGGTGAGGGAGATGAAGCCCAAAGCAGTGAGAAACAACAGGAAAAACAAAATTTATCCGAGATCATACTACTAGTAAATAAGGGAGATAGATTTAGACTCTTAAGTGTGTGCTCTCCTGACAACCCAGATCTCCTACCTCCTAAACCAGGCCTCAAGTGAATTATACATTTAAAAAATATTTTCTTAAAGATTTAAAGGATGGAAAACATGGCTCCGCTGGCAATTTCATTCCTCAGAAATTCTGTGCTGTATATCTTAAAATACTAAAGATCTTGAATGGGCATGGTCTTTTCAAATATGAATTCTCTCTCTCTCTCTCTTTTTCCACCCCGACCCCCACCCCTCTTCCTTTCACTCTCTTTATTGCAGAAGTCAGCCAAAGTCACCTATTTTTTGGCTAGGTTCATTATTTTTTCTTTTTGGTAGAACAAAAGCACTTAGAAACACTTAGAAAAGGGATGCAGTTTTTGACTTCAGGAAAGCACCAGCAGTGCTCAAGTACATATTTTGAAGCACTCTAGATAATCCAGATGTGAGAAAATGGCTATCAATCTTCCATGACTCTATAGTTCAAGGAGAAAATATTATGCTGTTTGAAAATACACCTTACTACCTACATATGTAAGTAGATAATAAAAGTAATATTTCTTATGCATTTAAAATTTGTCAGGCTTTGTACTAAGTATCTTATTCAAGGCTCACAATGAACATGTAGCGTAATTATTATTATGCCCATTTTACAGCTGGGAAGATTGAAGTTTAATGTAAATACAGAGGCAATACAGCTAGTAAATGGAGAAGCCAGGGCTACAGACCATGTGCTTAAGCACTCTATCAAACCTCCACAAACAAACCTTTCAGGAAAACAGCACACCTTAGGCAGAAAAAGAACTGCACATGGGTTATTAAAGAGTCACACCCACATGATTCAGCATAGGGAGCAGAATAGAGTATTTGTATTTTGGATGCTTTTGTTTTCTCCACGGAGCACTGGGCCAACAGATGCATCCATTTCTCAAATGTTAAATGCCTCTCCCTTCCTTATAGCCCTTCCATGCTGAAGAGTGGCTGACCTGCACTGGTTTGAGCACTGAGAGAAGAAAAGAAAGTATCTCGTGCTCCTTTTTACTCAGTGCACTCTCCTCTCTATCATGGGTGCTCAGTTACTCCCATACTGAACGGCACACTTGTACTTTTGAAGGAAGGATTGTTGATTGAATCCACCTGATTTTGAACTCCTACAAGCCCCCCTTCTTGATAGAGGTGAGCCTATTTCTTGAAGAGCAGAGTAAGTAGTTTCTCTGATTGTGGATGCCAGTCTTGGATTACTGTTGCAATTTTTGAAGAAAATCTTCTGCAAAAAGATACACAGTAACACAAACATCATCATACTAAGGCACATAATTAGATTTCCTACCCTCTTCTTTGGTCCAGGACTTGATTTCGTAAGAAGCCTAGAGTCATAAATAGAACATCAGACTTAGGCAGCAGCATAGATGGACTGGTCATTTCCCATTAGTGTGGAGTTGAAATTGTACAGCCGATACAAGATCAGGTGGGGAACCTAAGAGACACCAATATAGTTAATATTAGCTCTGGTCCTGAGCGAAGTTGCCAGATAGGCAAAACTTATTTTGGCTGTCCTTTTGGCATTCCTCCTGTAACTAGACTTCCAGGAATCCCCCAGTCAGTGTTTATCCAATCCTAGTTATTCCTAACCAGGTTTAAAACTTTTATTATCTCCCCTTGCTGATTTTTTAAAAAATTGACTTACCTTTTTAGGTGTAAATATATTTATTTATTAATTTTTGTTTCTTTCTCTTTTAATATATAAATATATTTATTAAAAAGGATATTTTGTATCACTATTATAAATGGAACACCAGTATCACTTGCCATAAATGGAGGATAGTCAGAAAAATCAATACATAATTACTAAAATACAGAATGTTCATCTGAATATTACTGAAGATTGTGCTAACTACACTTAATATGGTAACTAACATAAGCAAGGGAAACCTCTATGGATTGACTCTCCTGACCTGCAACCCATTGTTATCTAAAAGTTACTACATTATGTTCCTTCCTTCCCTTTCAAAGTAAGCCAGTTCTATAATTTTTCCTCTTAGGGTTAAAAGCCTCCTTGGTGGCCTACTGCCTAGCTCAAATTTCATAAACAAATTTCCAGTTTAGGAGAGAAGATTGGAAGAGACTCCAGGTAAATACGAGTTTTAATTCTACCTT
>VBSM01000568.1:751564-772883 GCA_008086735.1 Cheirogaleus medius
GAATTATTTTATATTCTTGTATTTTATTTTTACATTACCATTGGTAAGGGCTATGCTCATCCTTGTTTAGTTAATCCTTTCCATCCCCATGTTTGACTCCCATTTCCCTTTTCTACTCCATATACAACTATTCCAATGTGTTTGCTGTATATATTAATATTTTAATTTATAGTTATTCTTGCAGATTATGTATGATCTTTTGTGCTGAGTTTTCAATGTATGTAAATGGAATTGTGTAGTATATCTCATTTTCCCCTCAGCACTGTTTGAAAGCTCCATCCATATTGCTATGTCCATATGTCCAATCTAGTCCATTGCTTTTTTCTGCTGCCTGGTACTCTCCCAGAAGCTCCAACTCCTCACCACCACAAACCATGCTGCAGTGAACATACCTGTACCTGAACCTACAGAAGAATTTCTTTTGGATACCGACTCAGGAACAAAATTGCTGAGGCATGGGGCTTGAATCAAATTGAACTAATTGCCTCTGGTTAGTTCTCTGGAATGATGGTGCAAATCTATGCTCCTACCTGCTTGAGAGTTCCTGTAGCTCCAGTCTTTACCAGCTCTTGGCATGACCCTGCCTTCTAAGTTTTGTCAGTTTAATAGTTACAAAGGGGTATTTCATTGTTTTTCGAAATTTTTACATTTCTGTGATTGGGAACGGGTTGAGCATCTCTCCATATGCTTATTTGTCATTTGGTCTTGCTCTTTTTTTTTTTTAATTTTTTTATTTCATTATGTAATGGGGGTACAAATATTGTTAGGGTTACATACATTGCCCCTACCACCCCTCCCCCCCACATGCCAGAGCTTCAAGCGAGTCCAATCCCCAGGTGGCCCAGGCATGGCACACATTATGTAACTCTACACTTCCTCCCCTCTCCCGCCTGCCCTCCATCCAACAAAAGATTTTTTTTTTTTGGTCTTGCTCTTATGTAAATTGCCTGTACATATCACTTGCTCATTTTTCTGCTGGAGTTTCTGAGTTTTTGTTGTTGATTAGCCAGAATTCTTGTATATTTTAGGTATTAATTCTTTGTCAGTTTTAGACATTGAGAATATTTTCGCCAATTTTATCATCTTTTTATTAATGTTGTCTGTGATGTTCTATGTTGAATAGAAACTCTTAATTTTAACAATATTGAAATTTATCAAAGATTTGCTTTATGAGTTTGCTTTTGGGATTTTGTTTTAAAAGTCCTTCCCCCAATCCACCCTCTTCCCTAGTCACAAATATGATTTTTTATAACTTCTATTAAAGTTATAGTGTTACAGCTATAGTTTGAATATGTGTTCCAAAGTTTATGCGTTGGAAATTTAATCCCCAAAGCAACAGTGTTGAGAGGTGGAACCTTTAAGAGACTATGCCATCATGAATGGATTAATGTTATCACAAGAGTGGGTTTGTTGACTCAAGAGTGGGTTTGTTATAAAACTGAGTTAGGCCGCCTTTTATGCTTTCTCTCTCTCTCCCTTCTCTCAGCCTCTCCCCTCTCTCTTGCATACATGTGCTCTCTTGCCCTTCCACCTTCTACGATGGGATAACACAGCAAGAAGGCCCTCACCAGATGCAGACCCATCAAGTTTGGACTTCCCATCTTCTAGAACTGTAAGAAATAAATATCTGTTCTTTTTAAATTAACCAGTCTCAGATATTCTGTTATAGCAGCATGAAATGGACTAAGACAGTTACCTTCTACTTTTAGTTTTCTAATCCATCTGTTGTCTACCTTTGTATGTCATTTTTCTTAGACATTTGATTTTTCTTCATGTGATGCAAATCAATTTTATAAGTATTAATTAGGCTTCTGGCTGTTGTATACCCATGAGAGGGTATAAATTGTACATATAAAGTTTGATGAATTTTGACACATGTATACCTCTGTAAAATCCTGAAATCAAGATATGGAATATATCCATCACCCCCAAAGTTTCCTGATGCTGCTTTTTAATCACTGTCTTGTAACTCTCCTGACTTTCCAACCCCCACCTCCATATTCCCTGGCCATAGACAACCATTGTCACAATTTTAGTTTATTTTATATTTTTGAGAGTTTTATATAAATGTAATCAAACACTTAGTACTCCTTTTTTCTGACTTGTTTTACACAGCATAATTATTTTGCTATTCATCCATATTATATTGTGTATAAATAGTTTATTCCCTTTTATTCCTAAGTAGCATTCCATTGTATAAGTATATCATGTTTTGTTTATCCATGAATATGTTAATGGACATTTGGGTTGTTTTTACTTTTTGGCTATTATAAATAATGCTGCTATGAACATTTGTGTATATGTCTTTGTATGAACATAGGCTTCTAGTTCTCTTAGGTAAATACCTAGGAATAAAATGGCTGGATCATATGGTAGATATATGTTTTACCTTTCTAAGAAACTGCAAAACTGTTTTCCAAAGCGGTTATACCAGTTTACATTCCCACCAGCAGCATATAAGAGTTCTAATTGTTCCACACTTGACCAATACTTAATATACTCAGCATATTTTGTTTCAGCCATTTATGTATTTATTGGATACAAAATGGTGTGTTAATTTCCTATTGCTGCTGTACAAATTATTTAGTAACTTAAAACAACACAAATATATTATTTTAGAGTTCCAGAAATCAGAAGTCCAAAATGAGTCTTATGGGGCTATAATCAAGGTGCTGGCAGGACTGCATTCCTTCTGGAGGCTGTACGGGAGACTCTGTTTCCTTAACTTTTCCATCTTCTAGAGCCCACCTACATCCCCTGGCTCATGCATGGCCTCTTCGTGCACCTTCAAAGCACATCACTGGAACCTATACTTCTGTTGCCACATCTTTTGACTCCTGTCTCCATCTTAAAAGGACCTTGGTGATCATATTGGGCCTATACAGATAATCCAGGATAATCTCCCCAGCTCAAGATCCTTAATATAATAATATCTGGAAAGCCCTGTTTTACGATTTGAGGTAACATATTCACAGCTTTCAGGGATTACGATGTAGACATCTTGGGGGGAGGCATAATTCAGTTTATCACAATTGATATTTCATTGTGTGTTTTTAAAAGTTTGAGATATAATTGACATGCCATAAAATTCACCCTTTTAAGCATTCAATGGTTTTTACTATATTCACAGTGTTGTGCAACCATCATCACTAATTCCAGAACATTTTTATCACCCCAATAAGAAACCCCATGCTAATTAGCAATCACTGCCTGTTCCCTCCTCCCCTTTCCCAGCCCTAGGCAATCATTAATCTGCCTTCTGTCTTCACAGATTGCTTACTCATTTAATATAAATGGAATCATATAATATGTGGTATTTTGTGTCTGGCTTCTTTCCCTGAACATAATGTGTTCAAGTTTCAGTCATTTGTAGCATGCATCAGCACTTCCTTCATTTTTATGGCTGAATAATATTCCAATGTATAGATATATCACATATGGTGTGATTCATTCATTAATTGATGGACAATTCAGTTGTTTTCACTGTTTTGGCTATTATGAATAATGCTGTTATGAACATTGTATACAAATTTTTGTGTGGGGATATGTTTTAATTTCTCTTGGAATTTCATTTCTCTTGGAATTGCTGGGTTATATGGTACCTCTATGTTTAACTTTTTGAGGAACTATTGAATTGTTTTCAAAGTGGCTGTAACATTGTATATTGCCACCAGCAATTAATGAAAGTTCTGATTTTCTGATTTTCACACATCCTCACTAACACTTTTTATTGTATATCTTTTTTGTTATTGCCATTCTAGTGGGTGGTAAATTGTATCTCATTGTGGTTTTGATTAGCATTCCCCTGATAATTAAAGATGTTGAGCATCTTTTCATGATCTTTATTGGCCATTTGTGTATATTCTTTTGAGAAATAGCTATTCAAATTATTTGCCTGTTTTTAAATTGTATTACCTATCTTTTTATTGTTGAGTTATGAGTTTCTTTATATATTCTAGATACAGTCCTTTATCAGATATATAATTTGTGAATATTTTCTACCATTATCTGGGTTGTTTTTAAAATTTTCTTGATGATGTCCTTTGAAGCACAAAATTTTTAAATTTTGATGAAGTTCAATTAATCCATTTTGTTGTTATTGTTGCTTGTGCTTTTGGCTTCATGTCTAAGAAACCATTGTTAAACTCAAGGTCATAAAGATTTTCTCCTGTGCTTTCTTCTAAGGGCCTTATAGTTTTAGCTCTTACATTTAGGTCTTTGATCCACTTTGAGTTAATTTTTGTGTATGGTATGAGGAATGGCTCCAAATTCATTCTTTTGCATGTGGATATCTAGGTGTCCCAGCACATGTCTTTGTTGAGACATGTTTTTCCCTGTTGAATCATCTTGGCCTTCTTGCCAAAAATCAACTGACCATATATTTGAGGGTTTATTTCTGGACCTTCAGTTCTATTCCTTTGGTCTATATGTTTATTTTTGTGCTAGTACCACACTGTCTTAATTACTGCACTGTAGCTCTATAATAAGTTTTAAAATTGGGAAATGTGAGTCCCCCAACTTTGTTCTTTTTTTCAAGATTGTTTTGGCTATTCTGGATTCCTTGAATATCTATATGTATTTTAGGATTAACTTGTCAATTCCTGCAGAAAAGCAAACTGGGATTTTGATTGGTATTGTGTTGAATAAGTAGGTCAATTTGCAGATTATTGCCATCTTAGCAATATTTAAATCTTTTGATACAGGAACATAAAATTTCTTTCCCATTTATTTAGGTTTTCTTTAATTTATTTTAACAATGTTTTGTAGTTTTCAATGTACAAGCCTTGTACTTCTTTTGTTAAATTTATTCCCAAGTATTTTTTTTGATGCTCTTGTAACAGGAAGTATTTTCTTAATTTCATTTTCAGATTATTCATTGCTAACAAAGAGAAATACAATTGATTTGTATATATTTAACTTGTATTCTGTAATTCTGCAACCTTGCTAAACTCATTTATTAGCCCTAGTAGTTTGGGGGATTTTTTGTGGGTTTTTATTGCTGTTTTTTAGAGATAGGGTGTCTCTCTGTTGCCCAGGCTGGAGTGCAGTGGTGTGATGATAGCTCACTGCAGCCTTAAACTCCTGGGCTCAAGCAATCTTTCTGCCTCAGCCTCCCAAGCAGATAGGACTACAGGTGTGCACCACAACACCTGGATAAATAACTTTTATTTTTTTTTTGTATAGATGAGGGTCTCACTATGTTGCCCAGGCTGGTTTTCAACTCCTATCCTCAAGAAATTTTCCAGCTTTGGCCTCCCAAAGTGCTGGGATTACAGGCATGAGCCACTGCACCAGGCCAGCTCTAGTCATTTTTTTTTGGAAGATTTTTAAGTATGTTCTTTATATAAGATCATTCCATCTGCAGATAGAGATAGTTTTACTTCTACCTTTTCAATTCGGATGTCTTTTATTTCATTTTCTTGCCTAATTGTTCTGGCTAGAATTTCCACTACAATATTGCATAGAAATGGTGAGAGGGACATCCTTGTCTTGTTCCTGACCTTGAGGGGATAGTTTTCAGTTTTTCAACATTAAGCATGATGATACCTGTGGGTTTTTTTTTTTTTTTTGTAGATGTTACTTATCAGATTGAGGAAGTTCCCTTCCATTTCTGATGAGTTGAGTGCTTTTATCATGAAAGGATATTTAATTTTGTCAAATGCTTTTCCACTTCTCTTGAGAGGTCATATGGTTTTGTCCTTTATTTTATTAATAAGATGTATTACATTGATTTTCATATTTAAATCAATTTTGCATTCTTGGGATAAGTTCCACTTGGTCATGATATATAATCCTTTCTTTATGTTGCTGGATTCAGATTGCTAAGGTTTTTTTTTTTGAGATGGTGTCTCACTATGCTGCCGAGGTTGGACTTGAACTCCTGGCCTCAAGTGATCCTCCTGCCTCACTCTCTCAAGTAGGTGGGACTACAGGCATGTACCACTGCACCTGGCTCTGATTGCTAGTTTTTTTGTTGAGGATTTTTGTGTCTATAGTCATAATAGATATTAAGACCAATTTATTTTGTCTGGGGTCACTTGTTCTTAGCCTGAAGAACTTCTTTTAGTATCTCTTGTAAGGCAGGTCTGCTAGCAATATATTCTCTCACATTCGCTCTTTTTGCTTATTTGAGAATGTCTTTAATTTTGCCTTCATTTTTAAAGATAGATTTTCTAGATATAACATTCTTGATTAGCAGGAATTTTTTCTTTCAACACTTTGAATATATCATCCTACTGCCTTCTGCTGTCCATGGTTTCTGGTGAGAAGTCAGCAGATAATCTCACTGTAGTTCCCTTGTATGTGATGAGTCATTTTTCTTCTTGCTACTTTTGAGGTTTTCTCTTTGTCTTTCAACATTTTTACTATGATATATCTTGCTGTGGATCGCTTTACATTTGTCCTACTTGCAGTTTGTTGAGCTTCATAGATGTGTAATGTTTTTAATCAAATTTCATAAAATTTCAGCCATTATTTATTTGAATTTTTTTTGCTCATTTTCTCCATCCTCTCCTTCTGGTACTCCCTTTATGCATATGTTTGTTTACTTACTTAATATTGTCATACACATCTTTGAGATTCTATTCATATTTCTTTACTCTTTTTTCTCTCTGTTCTTAAGATTAGGTAATCTCTTTCCATCTATCTTGATGTTCACTGATTATTTTTTCTTCCAGTTCAAATCTACACTTGAGCCCCTGTAGTGCATTTTTTCATTTTAGTTATTGTACTTTTCAACTCCAGAATTTTGATTTTTAAAAATAATATCTATCTCTCAATTATTATCTTTTTATTGAGATATTGTCTTCATACTATCCTTTAATTCATTAAGCAAGGTTTCCTTTAGTTCTTTGAGTGTATTTATTATAATAACTACTTTGAAATCTTTGTCTCCTAAATATGACATCTAGGCCCTCTCACAGGCAGTTTCTGTTTTCTGCTTTTAGTTTACTGTGTATGGCTCACATTTTCCTGTTTTGTTTTTGTTTTTTACATATCTCATATATTTTTTTGAAAACTAGACATTTTAGATAATATATTGTGGCAACTCTGGATACTGACTCTCCCCTGTCCAGGGTTTCTTCTTCTTGTTTGCTTCTTTATTTGTTTAGTGATATGCATGAACCATTTTAGTGAGGTCTATTTCCCCTGCAAATGTGCAGACTTTAGTGTTATTTCTCAGAGGGCACAGCTTTGAACATGCATGAAGTCACCCTAAGATGACAGTGGTTTTAGCAGAGCTTTCTTTGTCTCTTTACCTGACCTCTCTGTTAAGTTATCTGCTTCTTGTGGTAACACATAGAGCTGTTAGGCACCACTAATTGCTGGCTAATTGCTCTACTTTTTCTGACAGTGCCTGGAGGAATAAATTGCTCCTCAGTATAAGCCAATTAAATTTGGGCCCCTTTGCAGAGGTAGTTTCTGTTGCTTGCCTTTGAATTTTGTTCTGACTCCAGGAGGGCTTTTCTTAGCTATCTCTTTCCATAGTTTTCTCTGGTAAACTGTCCTATAGTTTAGCTTGTTGTTCTCATGGAGCTAGTAGCCTCTTCTTTATTGCTTACCACTAAAATCTCCATTGTTTCAAGAGCACAATTCAGCTTAAACTTCTCCACACTGTGTTCCAAATAAAGTCAGTTTATTTGGGGAGATCTTCAGACCTTCCTGCTCTCACAGCTTACCTCTACCCCTGGACAAAACTAGAGCTGGGGTTGGGATTAATGGCTTGCTTTTCTCAGAATGACACACCTGCTTTACAACTAGACTGTGTCTTGCCTCTCCAATGTGGAGGCTATCCTATGAGCTAGCTGGGGTGAGGCTCATTTGGGTCCAGTATTTTTGGCTTGTCATCCCTGGGTTAGAGTGTTCATCCTATGAGTTAAAGCTGGCTGGAGAAAGGGAGCCCCAATCCCCCTCAACCATGCTTGGTTGGAATGGAGCTTCTGTAACATGAAGCTGTAGAGAATGAGAAATGATGTTTGCCTACCTCTCCTGGGAAGAAACCACGTCTACTTGACTACCTGCCCAGAGTGGAGTTTCTATCATTGAGCTTGAGACTCTCACTGTGTTTTTTACTAAGATTTAGTAGATTTTCTTGAATAAATGTCTCCTTATTTGTTCTATATCCCTGGGACAATTTCCGGAGACTTTAAATGATTATTTTTAAAAATAATTTTCACCAGTTATGGTTGTTTCTCTGGCGAAGGTGTCCATGGAAAATTTCACATCTCTATTCTGGAGGCAGTTTCTCTATTTAACACCTTACAGAATTGTCAGATTATTTTTCAGAGTGGTTGTACCATTTTACATTCCTATCATCAATATAGGAGAGATAAGTTTCTCTGCATCTTCATCAGCATCTGACATTATCAATATTTTTATTTCAGCCATTCTATATATTTTTCATCCAAAAACATGAAGCAATATTTTAGCCACTCTAGTAGGTGTGTGGTTCTCTTTATTTGCATTTCCCTGATGACTAATGATCTTCACATGTGCTTTTTAGTCATTTGTACATCTTTTTGTGATTTTAATTTGAATTTTCTTAATGGCCAATGCTATTGAATATCTTTTCATGTGTTTGTTTGCCAACTGTTTATTCTTTGGTGAAATATCTATTCAAGTCTTTTGCCCACTTAAAAATATTGGGTTCTTTGTTTTTTTTACTATTGAGTTTAGAAAGTTATTTATATGTTCTGGATCTGAGTCTTTTGTTGAATATGTGATTTGCAAGTATTTTCTCTCAGTTGATTTTTGTTTGTTTTTCTAGTTTTCCTACGAAAGACTTATGATTTTTTTAAGAGATGGATTCTCACTATGTTGCCCAGGCTGGTCTCAAACTCCTGAGCTCAAGCAATCCTCCTGCCTCAGACTTCTGAGCAGCAGGGACTATAGGCGCACACCACCATGCCCGGCTTCTCAACTGATTATTGACACAAGTTTCAAAAGCAAGTCAATGGAGACCTGATAATCTTTTAAAGAAATGGTGTTGGAACAACTGGCTATCTATTAATATATGGGCAAAAATGAACTATGACCTCTACCTCACACCATACATGTGCAAAAATTATATATGTAGCAATATAAAGGAGTGAGCTGGAAGGAGATAGACTTTCAGAATGGTGGAGTGAGGAATTCAGCAATTGCTCTCCCCTTCCACTTGATTCTTTTTTTTTAAATGAAGAGATGTGGGTCTTGCTATGTTGCCCAGGCTGGTCTCAAACTCATGCCCTCAAATGATCATCCCACCTCAACCTCCTGAGTAGCTGAGATTACAGGCACAAGTTCATTCCTTTTTATTGCTGTATAGTATTCTATTGAATGTATATACCACAGTTTGTTTATGTCATGATGTGTAAATAGTACTCTGATAAAGCTGTTTTTAAAAGACATAAATATGAATGCACACAACAGCATGGATAAATCTCAAAACATTTTATGAGTGAAAGAAGCCAGACATAAAACAGTAGATACTGTATCATTTCACTTACTGAAATCCTAAAAGAGACAAAACTAACTGATAGCGACAGAAAACAGATCAGTGACTTCCTGGGGCTTGGGGTTTAGGGAAGGAGATTGCCATGCTGCATGAAGCAACTTTTTGGAGTGCTAGAAATGTTCTATGTCTTGACTGGGGGTGTCAGTTACATGAGAATATACATATTTCAATGCTCTTTGAACTGTAGACATAAAGTAAAATTTATAATCTTGCCTTTTAATGATGAGAACCAGGGCTTCTTCATCTCCACTTGGTGAAAGACAAAAGCTCAGTTGAAGAATTCTGAGGCCATCCCAGGAACTCTGTCTTCTAGGAGTGCAATTCAGGCTAACTGATTCTTTACTCACAGTAACAATGACCTCCAAATTTAGATTAGGTGTTGTCCACTCTGGTATCAGCTAAAGGTGCAATCTGCCTCCTTGTTCATAAGAACAGATAATAGCAGACTCAACATTTTACTCCTGGATGTCAAAACGCTTTTTTGAATATGACTCAATCTTGCTCTGTGATGGGAAATTGTTATTATTCCTATTTTACGCCCTGACATTATCAGGGTCCTGCACCCTACTGGTAAATGGAATCTTCCACCAACCTATTAACGACTATGTTTTGCCCTTACAGCACTCAGGATGACTGAAAATACCTTTTTGCTAACCCAGCCATCTGTAGACAGGGCAATCAAGTCTGAGTAATACTAAGATAGAATCTAATAACTAGTTTTGTTTCTCAGAGAGTGTTTATCCTTTGAGATAGCAACTGATTGTTTTAGAAGGAGTAGAAAACAATTTAGGGACAAGTTGAGCTAAAAATGTGAATTAAACATACTTTATATATAATATATAAAAAATGTATCTAATAAGAATATATAATATATGCATCACATATTATTAATATATGTAATATACAGTATATAATTTATCATTTGTTATGATGGGCAACACTTTCATAATAGAACCTGCATATTGACCATTGTTCCCTGAGGGCTATGAGTTTGATTTCTAAGACAAGATTGAAATTATGGGGAAAGGGAAGACTCAATCTCTGATTCTGTCTCTGTCTGTCTCTGTCTTCGTCCTTGTCCCTGTCTCTCTCTCTTATCTTCAATCTTTTGAATTTATGGATTTTTCTTCTTCTTTTTAAAACTTTTCCCTAATTATCAAAGATATAAATACACATTATAGAAAATTTGTAAAGTATGGAAAAATATACATAAAGAAATAAATCAACCTTCATCTCTCCACCAAGAGGCCACAAGAAACAATAGCAACAATGGCAAAGAAAGACAACACTATTTCCAGTTACTGAGAAATCAACTCTTTCTCTATCCATCTCTAATTGATTGATCAGCCTGGTAATAAGAGGCTAATTTCATTTCCACCAGGATTTCATTCATGTGGGAGTTTTCAGAGAGAGAGAGAGAGAGAGATACTAAATGGTCATAAAAAAGAATGAACTAGGGAAGAAAAGTGTTCTACGGCAAGTTTTAACTAGAGACCAGAAAATAATTTCTTAGTGATGATGGTTCCAGGGACCAACCTCATTTCACTTCATTTCTAGTCTGTTACTTGATTATATCCTCATGGATGTGCCCAGACCTGCCAACCCTAATCCCATAAGACCTGTCAGGAACTAGGGTTTGATTTTTGATGGTAATAATTTGGTATTATGGGTAGGGACTCAGGAGTAATCACATTTTTACTTAACTTCATTACCATTTCCTGTAAGGTTCATAAAGAAGCCATACATACAAGGGACAAGGTCAGATAGGACCGATAGGAATTAAAATACCACTCTCTGTTAAGCAGAATTAGTGCCCAGTGTTCTGGTACCGGGTTCTCTGGTAAAGCTGGGTTTCAGCACATAACTTAGGCTCAAGATCCAAAAAGGGCTTCACCTTTTCTGTCAATTTCCAGTCTTATCAGAAGCTGATCACTGAATTGATAAGAACACTAAGTACCTGAGCAATCAAATGAAAGAGGCAAGAAAGCGAGATGGCTGGGCGCCAAGAGAGTCTAGCTTACTGTTTCCATCAGTCCGAATGGCTACAGAGAAAGCCATCTAGAGTATGTGTCCTTTTAACCCATAGTGACCCTAGCCACCACACTAGTAAGCATGGCTCAAGGAATCTGAGCTATTCGTTTTCCTAGGGCCTCCTTGAGGGAGGAAGGGAGTGTGAGGAAGCTGTAATCTTTTTCTTTCATTATCACTTTGTGCTTAACAACCGTTCTGAGAGAGGAAGTTGTACATATTGGTGGATAACCTCATAAGGGCATGGGAAGTAGATGGTCATAATTCTCTTATAGATTTCTCCAAATGGATTTTAAGGTCACAAGTTTTGGACTCAGATAGCCGAGCTGGACAGGGTGTCCTCCTGTCTTCTTTTTTTTTTTTTTTTTTTTTTTTTTTTTTTTTGAGACGGGGTCTCGCTCTTGGTCAGGCTGGTTTCGAACTCCTGACCTTGAGCTATCCACCCGCCTCGGCCTCCCAGAGTGCTAGGATTACAGGCGTGAGCCACCGCGCCCGGCTCCTCCTGTCTTCTTATAGAATTTAGATGTTTGTTGTGGCAGCCCCTTCAGTCTCTTAGTCCTTTCTAAGGGCCCCCTCTTTCGCTTCATTATCCATCCTATATATTTAAAGTATCTTCCTTTCCACTCTTGCATTCTTAACAATCCAATCTACTTCTTGTGAGAAAGTATTCCATTTATAACAGGCATCCCTCCAAGTGAAATTCCTGGCGTAGCAGTCCTCAGAGTCTCAATCTCATGCTCATCTCTGTGTACCTGTGTGTGTCCCCAGTGAGATTTCTAGGGGTTTGCTCTGTGCCACAGTTACTGCTGTTGTCGCTGTCTACTGTAGGTAACTTGGCCTTACAAAACTTGCCTTTTCAGGGAGATTTGTCCTTTCTCCTCACACAATTGACTCAGTAAGTAAAATACCCTCAACAAATCCTTGAACCAAAGCTGTTTTTGTAATTGGTGTTTCCAAAGGCTGTTCTACCTAGCGAGCACCAATATGTCTGTCCTTAGCCATGTACTTTCCCCCCAAACCTTGCCTTCTCTTGTGTTTTAAATTCCCTAGGCCTTTTGTAACCTGTAGTGCAATACTCTTTTGGCTGTCTTTTTTTCCTCCCAGCAGCAGTGGCATATGCCTCTAGTTTCATTTCCTTCTGTTGTTCCCCTATTTATTTCTTAAGGTCCTGTGTCTTCTCTATCTGTGTAAGACTACCACTATTGGTTGGATCATAGTTTCTTTTGTCCTTTCTTTTCTTTTCTCTTTGTCTTGTGATCTTCACATATATTTTCCTAACATACTCCTTCAGGTTTTGCTTTATGGGATCCTTTCCATAGTGAGAGCTATGAAGAAAAGAAGTTCTAGGACTACAGAAAGCATCCACTATTCAAATATTAGGTTATTAAGTATGAAATGTCCTATTTCCTTAAGTACTAAGTTTGACAGTTGACATTTCTGACATTTCACTTTGACACTTCTTATTTTATTTTTTATTGTGAAGGTGCATCCTTAGTCTTAGAAACACATGTTATGGCTTGTGATTATCTGTCAATTTTTTTAGAGCAATTTCTGTGAAACCATGGATAAGTCAAAAATTCATGTTATTTTCGAATATGAGTTCTGTCCTGGAACCAATGCAGCACAGACAACTCAAAATATCAACAAAGTGTTTGGGAAGAATGTGGCTAATGAATGCACAGAATGTAGATGGTTTAAGAAGTTCCATTCTGGTGATTTTAATCTTGAAAATGAGCCATGTGGGTGACCTGAGACCAAGGTGGATAATGATGAGCTGAAAGCTGCAGTGGAAGTGAATCCACCTCAACCTACGTGTGAATTAGCAGCAAGGCTTGACATTACTATTCCAATACTGGACCATTAAAACAAATAGGCAAGGTAAAGAAGCTGGATGGATGTGTTCCACATGAATTAAATGAGCATCAGCAGAAAAATCATCTTGAAGCTTGCCTTCTTTGCTGTCATGACATAAAGGTGAACTATTTCTATACCGTATTGTTACGTGTGATGAAAAATGTATTCTTTTTGACAATTGCAAGCATTTGGCACAATGGTTGGATAAAGATGAAGTGCCCAAACACAGTCCAAAATTGAATATTCATCAAAAAATGCTAATGGTATCGGTTTGGTGGTCCAGAACTGGTATTATCCACTACAGCTTCATGAAACCTGGTCAATTGATTATAGTGGATGTCTCCTGCAACTAACTGGAAGAAATGATGAGGATGCTTGTGATTAAGCAGGCGACATTGGTTTCAACAGAGGCCAATCCTCTTACAAGACAACGCTCAACCACATGTCACACAAACAACTCTGCTCAAACTACAGCAGCTGGACTTGGAAACTCTGTAATCCACCGTATTCACCAGACCTTGCAGCAACTGACTACCACTTCTTCCAGGCTTTGGACCACTTCTTGCAAGGGAAAATAGTCAAATCTCAACAAGCTGTGGAAAACAAATTTCACGATTTCATCACCACTTGCTCTCTAGGCTTCTTCACTGCTGGCATAAACAAGCTACCTTTAAGATGGTAAAACTGTGTTGATAGTTTAGGCTCATACTTTGATTGTATTGCTTCTTGTTTGAGATATAATAAACTAAACTTGTGATTTAAAATCAAGCATTTCATATTTAATGACCTAATAAAACCTGTTTACCTACTTTCACATTCCTAAGTAGGGTAATTTCTTCTAGGAGGTATTCTATTATTTAATCCAAACCAGATCCTTATATATTGAAGACCTGCTTTAAACAATACCTCACATATCCTATGCTGCTCATTGTGGTCTTCCTCTCTCTTGATTCTCTCCAAATGTTTTGTAATCAGTCATCAAGAGAAGGATTGAAACCTGCTCTTATTATTCACATTTTGTCTATAGTTTTCAGAGGGCACCTCAATAGTTTTCTGAATCTGGGTTCTTTTATAGGAAGGGGTGGGGTAATGGGCAGTTATTCCAGTTTACTCTTATATTTTTCCTTTTATTTTCCATTAAATCTCAGTCTGAGTTACCTTCTTGTACCTAACAACAGAAAATATACCCTATTATTATATCAAAGCATCATGTTGTATGCCTTTACAATCTACTCTTAAATTAATCAATCAATCTATCTTTCTATTCATCCATCCACCTTGCTTTTGGGACTGGGGATATTTTTTGGGGTACATCCCTCCCTCTTTTCCCTTTCCCGTAGGCTGAGTTTGACCTCTAAGATCTTAAGCCTTTTCTACCTTCATTTCCCAATAATCCCTTGATTTGCTTTCTGACATTTCTAAAGCTAAAACGGTCTCCTGGGCTGTAGTTTTCTGTTCATTTAAAACACGCTGTAGTTGCTCTGCCTGCTGCCAAGGTCCTTTAAGCTGTTGCTGTGCCAACCAGATTCTCAAGGCCAAGGCATTACCATTACAGTCTTTTTATAGTGCATTGGTTTTTTTTTGTTCTGATTTTGTTCCCTTTGGATTTTGTGGTACTTTGTTTCATTATGTTTTTTTCTGCCATTTCAATCTTAGAAGCAGCCATATTCTCCATGTATTCAGGGCTCTCATACTTCTTGATCTGGTTTCCAATAAAGCTCATCATCCTTTTGAGTCTTTGAAATCCATAACCAGGATCAGAGACTACTGAACAGGAACAATCAGAGCTAATTCAATAGCTTGTGGTCAAGTCATACACATCTCTAGGTGAGTTGCACTATGTTACCCTCTTTGACAATGAATGTAGTTCAGAATAAGGTAAAGAACAACATAATACAGGCAACTGGTATCAGCTACTAACACTTAAGCGCCAACCAATCCTTACCTATTAAAGCTCAATCTGCAGCCATGACAGAGAAACAGAATGGAGGAAGGGTATGATATCAAGGAAAAAGCTATGGTATCCCAATCATGCCACTATGCTAAAGAGTAAGGATATGTCCAAAAATAAATAAATAAATAAATAAAGACATAGAAGCTTTATTTATAATAGTTAAACACTAGAAACAACCCAAATGCCCATTAACAACAACAACAACAAAACCAGATAAACAAATTGTGGTATTTTGTTATATGGAAAACAACTCAGCAGAATAAAAAAAAAATTAGATTAAACATTTTGGGCAATGTTTCATAGGTGATATTGTATACCTCATGTTGCATCATATCAGGGGGCACATAATAAAGTTGGACTGTCCTAATAATAGCGGTGCTAAGTTTAATCACTTTGCTAAGATTTCTCCATTGACAAAAACATTTTTCCTTTGTAATCAGTAAATTATCAGGGAGCAGTGATACTTTGAGACTTTATGCATGTCTTTTTCATGCATAAACAACAATTCTCACCCAATAATTTTAGCATCCATTGATGATCCTGATCGAAATCCATTATGACATTGGAGCTGCAAAATGATGATTTTCTAAATCTGTCATCCTTCTACATTTATTAGCTGCCATTCTTTTTTTTTTTTTTTTGAGACAAGGTCTTGCTCTGTTGCCCGGGCTAGAGTGCTGTGGCATCAGCTTAGCTCACAGCAACCTCAAACTCCTGGGCTAAAGCAATCCTCCTGCCTCAGCCTCCCAAGTAGCTGGGACTACAGGCATGTGCCACCACGCCCAGTTAATTTTTTATAGTTTTAGTTGCCTGGTTAATTTCTTTCTATACATTTTTTTTTATATATAGAGATGGGATCTTGCTCTTGCTCAGGCTGGTCTCGAACTCCTGACCTCAAGCAATCCTCCCACCTCGGCCTCCCAGAGTTCTAGGATTACAGGTGTGAGCCACCACGCCCGGTCCAGTTTTTTTTTCTGAATGGAGTATTTTAGTGGTATCACTCTCAGGGACTTAGAAATGTACAAATGTTAGTACCATACTATTCATGGTTTTATACCCTTTTAATGTAAGTTTTGGGGACCTAATGTACAGCATGGTGACAACAGTTAATAATACTTTATTGTTTACTTGAAATTTGCTAAAAGAATAGTAATAGATATTAATATTAATATTAAGTGCCCTCACCACACATACACATAACACACACACACACACACACACACACACAATGGTAACTGTGGTAATGGATAGATTAATTAATTTGATTGGGTAAACATTTCACAATGTTACATATATTGAATCATCAAGTAGTACACTTTGAATATATACAATTTTTATTTGTCAATTATACCTCATTAAAAATGAGAAAAAAATAAATAAAAAAGGGAAAAGTAAAATCAATCTTGTTTTATGGAGATCTTTTTGTATAAATACATGTAGTACTGTCTGGTTATTTTTAATGGCTGTGTAGTATTTTATAGTATGAGGATACAAAATTTTATTTAACTAGGTTCTTACAAATGTATATTTGTTTCCCATCTTTTGTCATTTGTTGACAATGATGCTACAAATATCGTTGTATATATCTTTTGTGAACACATTGGAATTTATCTTTAGGTATTACTAGGTCTCAGGATATGTCATTTAAAATTTTAAAAATATTATCAAACTAACCACCATAAAGATTATGCTCTCAACAGCAATGCACAAAGTACCAGTTTCCCAATACTCTTACAATACAATGTGTTGTTATGTTTGAAAATCTTTGCAAATTTGAAAGGCTAATAAAAAAATCTATCTCTGGTAATTTATAATTACATTTATTCTATTATTAGATTGTGTACTTTTTCATCTGTATGAAAGCCATTTGTAGGTATTAATACTTTACTATGAGTGTTAATTCAGAGGTTTTGCCCATTTTTTACTATTTTCGTCATTTCCTTTACTATTTATAAAAGAAATTAGCTCTTTGTTGTACGTGTTACAAATATTTTCTCAGTTTCTCTTTGTCTTTTGACTTTATGTATAGAATTTTCCCATGTGGGAAAAAATGATTTTTTGTATTGTTTTAATTAACAAATCATAATTGTATACATTTATGGGATACAATGTGATGTTTTGATATATGTATATACACACACACACAAAATGTGGAATGATTAAATCAATCTAATTAATGTATCCATCATCTCACTTAGTTTTTGTTCTGAAACATTTGAAATTTACTCTCTTAGCTATTTTGAAATATACGATACCTTATTATTAACTACAGCCACCCTGCGATCGATTTGTTCTGCTATGCAATAGATCTCAAAAACGTATTCCTTCCATCTAACTAAAATTTTGTACCCTTCACCATATGATCCAGCAATCCTACTTCTGGGTATATATCCAAAGGAATTGAGATAAGTATGTTGAAGACATATTTGCACTCCCATGTTCATTGCAGCATTATTCACACTAGCCAAGATATGTAATCAACCTAAATATCCATCAATGGATGAATGGAAAAAGAAAATGTCATATATACACACAATAGAATACTATTCAGCCTTTAAAAAGAAGGAAATTCTATCACTTACAACAATGTGGACAAACCCGGAGGACATTATGGTAAGTGAAATAAGCCAGGCACAGATAGACAAATACTGCATGATCTCACTTATATGTGGAATCCAAAAAAACAGTTTTTATATAATCAAATTCGTCCATCATTTTCCAGTTGTAGCTTCATTATTTTACTTATTTTTAAAGTTTTATTGAAATATAATGTACAGAAAAGTGCACATTATCACACATATCATGAGTATGGTTCAGTGAATTTTCATAAACTGAATAATTCCATGTAACCAGCACCCAGATCAATAAACGAAACAAGACCACTACCCTAGATGCGCACTCTGTGCTCACGTGGAGTCACTATCCACTCCTTTCCATGCAGGGATTTGGTTAGTTCTATGTGGCTTCATTTTTTTTATATGACTTTTTCTAAAGATCCATTTTTGGGTAAAGAGTGAGCCCAGAATCAAATTTTATTTTATTCTGTATGACTCTCTCGTTGTCCCAATACCATTTATTTAATAATTTATCTTTCCTGATAATGACATTCCACCTTTATCATATACCAGTTTCATTTAGGCATCGGACCTACTTCTGAATTCAGTTTTGTTTCATCAATGTATTCATACTTTTAACCAGAGGAGACCGTGGTCTAACTTTTTGAAACATCATTCTAGCTGCTGTGTGGAGAATAGGCAGTGTGTTGGAGGAATGAGCAGAGCGCACAGAGTGCAAGTAGGAAGACAATTTACAAGGATATTGTAGTAATTTAGGTGAGAAAAAATAATGACTTCGACTAGGGAGGTTCAGCAGTGTAAACAGGAGTGGTCAGATCTGAGATATGGTTTAGGATTTAACGCATGTTATCAGTACCACACAATTCTTTTAGTTTCTGTATTTTAATAGTATATTTCAATATCTCATAAGGCCAATCCCTCCTCATTACTCTTATACAATTTTTCTGGCCTTTCTTGAATGTCTCTTTTCATATGGACTTTCCATTCAGTTTGCCTAGTTTTGAAAAATCTGACTGGTGTTTTGATCAGTATCAAATTAAACTTATAAATTAATATAAAGAGAAGAATTAACATCTGTATACTATGAGTTATCTTAGTCAGTAATGGGACATTTATTGAAGATTTTGTATCCCTCAGAAGTGCATAAAGGATTTCTTCATACAGATCTTTTTAGGTTTCACATTTTTTAGTCCTGAGTTTTTTTGGTATAATAGTTGCTATTTGAAATGAATTCTTTTCTATTTTATATTATATTTTTATTATCAATTATTCTTATCTGAAACATACAAAAGTATAAAAAATCAGACATCCATGTTTCTATCACCTACACTTAATGAATGTCAAAATTTTTTATATTTTTCATTTTTTAAAGAATAAAAAGATTAAAAGCAAAATTAAGTTCTCCACTCATCTCATTAATCTCCTTCCCTCCCTACAGATAACCTGATATTGGTGAGTATCCCCTCCTATATTCATATGCATCCATAAGAATTATATAGTATTGACTTGTGCATTGTTAAATTTTACAGTATCATAGGGTACATGCCATTTTACCACTTGTTTTTTTCTATTCAATATTTTATTTTTGAAATTTAGCTATGTTTTTTACATGTAGTTTTATTTAATTCACTTTAACTGAACAAGAGAAACCTATTGTATGAATATAACAAAGTTTTAAAAAATCCCTTCCACTATTGCTGGACCTTTGGTTGGTTCTCAACTTTTTGGTATTTGAAACTATGCTGCAATGAACATACTTGTGTATACATCTTCAATATTACTGGATACTACCACATTTCTTTCTGAATAAGTCCAATACACTCATTCATTTATTCCACAAATATTTATTTATTTCCAAATATGTACCAGATGCTAGTCTAAGAGCTATGTATACAATAATGTGTTAGTCTGTTTTTGCTTCTGTAACTTGAGACTGGGTAATTTATTTTGTTTTATTATTTTTATCTTTGGGACAGAGTCTCACTCTGTCGTCCAGGGTAGAGTGCAGTGGCATCATCATAGCTCACAGCAACCTCAGACTCCTAGGCTCAAGCAATCCTCCTGCCTCAGCCTCCCAAGTAGCTGGGACTATGGGCACACACCATGACACCCAGCCAGTTTCTTTCTATTTTTATTAGAGACGGGGTCTTGCTCTTGCGCAGGCTGGTCTCGAACTCTTGACCTCAAGAGATCCTCCCACCTCGGCCTCCCAGAGTGTTAGGATTACAGGTGTGAGCCACCGTGCCCGGCAGAGACTGGGTAATTTATAAGGAAGAGAAATTTATTTTCTCACAGTGGAGGCTGGAAAGTCCAAGATCAAGGCACCAGCAGGTTCAGTTGCTTGGTGAGGGCTGCTTTCTGCTACCAGGATGGCACTTTGCTGCTGCATCCTCCCAAGGAAAAGAACACCATGTTCTCACATGGTGGAAATTGGAAAGGTAGAAGGGCAAGTGAAGTAAATACTGTGTGAAGAATCTTTTCTAAGAGCCATAATCCTATTCATGAGGGGAGGAGCCCCTATGACTTAATCATCTCTTAAAGGACCTACCTGTCAATACCATCACATTGGCCATTAGGTTTCAACATGTGAATTTTGTTTTTTTTTTCTTTTTTATATATATATTTTTTGAGACAGAGTCTCTGTCGCCCGGGCTAGAGTGCCGTGGTGTCAGCCTAGCTCACAGCAACCTCAAACTCCTGGGCTCAAGCGATCCTCCTGCCTCAGCCTCCCGAGTAGCTGGGACTACAAGCACGCACCACCATGCCCGGCTAATTTTTTCTATATCTTTGTAGTTGTCCAATTAATTTCTTTCTATTTTTAGTAGAGACGGGGGTCTCGCTCTTGCTCAGGCTGGTCTCGAACTCCTGACCTTGAGCAATCCGCCCGCCTCAGCCTCCCAGAGTGCTAGGATTACAGGCAACATGTGAATTTTGGAGGGGACGCATTCAAACCAGAGCAAACAGTGAATGAGGAAGACAAAAGTCTCCTCCTTCTGGAGATTACATTGAAGTTGGGAAAAGACAGATAAAACTCAAAATACCTAAATAAAATATAGAATGTGTTATATTCAGATAAGTTAGAGAAAAATAAGGCAAGGAAAGGAAATATAGGCAGTCCCTGGGTCATGGATGACCCCACTTACGGCATTCCATATTTACAAACAGGCTCCCAAGGCTCCCCATAAGGATAATTTATAAGTAAATAATTAAATTAATAATTAAGGAGCTAGTTTCTTTCACGCATGTAAACAAACCCGCATGGTGTAAGTGGTTCATTGGCACAGCATCTTTATGTTAGTGGCTAGTCTCATTGTTTTTTTATTTCAGCATATTATGGGCGGAAAAATATTATGGTTGTGTATATTGCCCATGTCCCCCTCCCCCCTCGAGGCAGAGCCTCAAGCATGACCA
>VBSM01000568.1:782425-826928 GCA_008086735.1 Cheirogaleus medius
TAAGAAGGGTTAGAGGTATTCCCTTCCCCCCCACAATGCTCGCCATATCCCAAGTCAGAACATTATTCTTGGCAACGACCTTTTGGGTAAGACCTCAAAAGCCCAGGCAACAAATGCAAAAATAGACAAAAGGGGTTACATCAAGCAAAAAGCTTCTGCACAGCAAAGGAAACAATCTACAGAACAGGAGAAAAAATATTTGCAAACTATCCATCTAACAAGGGATGAATAGCCAGAATATATAAGGAATTCAAACAATTCAGTAGCAAAAGAACAAATAATCCAGTTAAAATGGGCACAAGATTTGAGTAGACATTTCTCAAAAAGAGGACATACAAATGTCCAACAAGTATGTGAAAAAATACTCAGTATCACTAATCATCAGGGAGATGCAAGTCAAAACCACAATAAGATATCATCTCACCCCAGGTAAAATGGCTTTTATCAAAAAGATAAAAAATTATGAATGCAAGTGAGGATGTGGAGAAAGAGGAACACTTGTATACTGTTGGTGGGAATATAAATTAGTACAGCTACTATGAAAAATAGTATGGAGGTTCCTCAAAAAACTAAAAATAGAAAAATAGAACTACCATATGATCCAACAATCCCACTGCTAGATATGTATCCCAAAGAAAGGAAATCAGTATGTTGAAGAGATGTCTGAGCTCCCATGTTTATTGAAGCATTATTCACAAAAAACAATACATGGAATCAACCTAAATGTATGTCAACAGATGAATGGATAAAGAAAATATGGTATATGTACACAATGAAATATTATACAGCCACAAAAAGAATGAAGTCTTGTCATTTGCAGCAACATTGATGGAACTGGAGGTCATCATGTTAATAGAAATAAGGCAGGCACAGAAAGACAAGTATCACATGTTTTCACTCCTATGTGGGAGCTAAAAAAGTAGATCTCGTGGAGGTAGAGAGTTGGTTGATGGTTACCAGAGGCTGGGAAGGATAGGGTAAAGGGGGGATGAAAAGAGGTTGGTTAATGAGTACAAAAATACAGTTATATAGAAGAAATAAGATCTAGTGTTTGAGAGTATAGTAGGGTGATTATAGTTAACAATAATGTATTGTATAGTTCAAAATAGCTAGGAAAGAAGAATGGGAATGGTCCCAACATAAAGAAAAGATAAATGTCTGAGGTGATATATATCCCAGTTACCCTGAGTTGATCATTACAAATCGTATGCATGTATCAAAATATCACATATACCCTCAAAATATGTACAATTATTATGTATCAATAAAAAATGAAAATAGACAATCACTATGCTAAGAGAAAATATTTGCATGTCACATGTCTGATAAAAAGTTGCATCTAGAATATAAAAGAATTCTTATAATTCAATAATGAGAAGACAACCCAATTAAAATGGGTGAAATTTGGAATAGACATTTCTCCAAAGAAGATAAAGGAACAGCTATTAAGTGTATGAAGAGATGCTCAATGTGAGTATGAGACACCACTTCACAATTACTAGACTGACTATAATCAATAAAACAGAAAATAACAAATGTTGATTATAATGTGGAGAAACTGAAACGGTCATTGCTTGTGGGAATATAAAATGTCACAACAACTTTGGAAAACAATTTAGCAGTTTCTCAAAATATTAAACACAGAATATTTGCACCCCCTTAATATTTTGAAATTAAAAACACACAGACACACACACACACACACACACACGTCCTGATGACCCAGCAATTCCCTCTTAGGTATCTTCCCAAGAGAATCGAAAATATATGTCTGCACAAAACTCGTACATGAATGTTCACAGCAGCACTATTTATGATAGTCAAAAAGTGGAAATGACCCAATTGTCCCAATTGATAAATGGATAAACAAAATGTCCTAGAGCTGTACAATGGAATATTGTTCAGCCATAAAAAGGAATGAAGTACTGATACATGCTATAAACATGGATGAACCTCAAAAACATTATGCTAATTGAAAGAAGTCAGACACAAAACCCCACATATGATTTCATTTAAATTAAATGTCCAGTAAAGGCAAATCTATCCATACAGAAAGTAGATTAGTGGTTGCTTTTGCATGGAGCTGGGAACAGGGATTCAATGTAAATAGGAAAAAGGTATTTTACTAGGGTAATGAAAATGTTCTAAAACTGGATTATGGTGATGATTGAGTAATTTAGTAAATTTGATAACATTATTGAATTTTACAATTAAATGGGCAAATTTTATGGTATGTAAATTATGTCTCAATACAGTTATTTTTGTTTGTTTGTTTTTTTTGAGACAGAGTCTCACTCTGTTGCCCAGGCTAGAGTGAGTGCCATGGCATCAGCCTAGCTCACAGCAACCTCAAACTTTTGGGCTCAAGCAATCCTCCTGCCTCAGCCTCCCGAGTAGCTGGGACTACAGGCATGCGCCACCATGCCCGGCTAATTTTTCTATATATTTTTAGTTGGCCAATTAATTTCTTTCTATTTTTAGTAGAGACGGGGTCTCGCTCTTGCTCAGGCTGGTTTCGAACTCCTGACCTTGAGCGATCCCCACCGCCTCGGCCTCCCAGAGTGCTAGGATTATAGGCGTGAGCCACCGCGCCCGGCCTCAATACAGTTTTAAAGAATCTATCATTCTTGCTTTGAGCAAAGTAGTGAGAAGACAGGAAAAAGGAGACAACTTTCTGCTAATGAGGCTATGGAGGCTATTGCAATTCATTAGTAAAAATTAAAAGACATATGTGACAATATTTCTTACTTAAAGCAAAACATATGAGTTATAATGGCTGTAATTCTGCACAAATGCTATTTGCTCAATACAGAATTTTGTGGTGCCAAGTGGGTTTTTCCTAGCTGTTTTTTATAACACTTTATTTACCACATTAATTTGTGATAAAAACACAATTAAATTGATAGTATTTTCAAAAAAAAAGAATCTATCATTCAGATTTCCATTTTTCAACCACCTAGTCAATGGGACAAGCAGGGTAAGCCATAGCTATGAGGTTAAGAACAACTGATTTCCAAAAGTTTTTATCATCTATTAGAGAGTCGGCAGGAAATCACTCACCTCTGAAATGATTCTTTCCAAATAATCAATGGAAAAGATTTTATTTTAAGAAGGGCAGATTATTTGAAAGTTATTTTTATTACGCTATCAATAGGAAAGGCTAAAATGATCATGTGTTCTCCTGGTCAACAAGACATGTCTAGGAAGAGGGGGTAAGTAAATGCTAAGTTGCTGATTTGCAGAAGAGCAGATGCTGCCTTATGATTTAGTTGATCTATTGTAAATCTACTTTCTCAATTTTGGCAATTTCAATACTTTAAAAATATTTGTAAGCAGTTTAAATGTAAATAAGAAGAAATTTTGAGATATGCAAAATTGTCCCTGCTTAACATGAGCTTATGTAGTGAGAATATATGTTTTCTTTGTTTAATTTGAAGCTTAAAATAGGAAGAAAGGAAAGTGTGCTTATTTTCTGAGAACCTGAGGCAAATTCAATCCAAACACTCACTTTCTTGAGGGCATGCAGTGACTGAGTTGTTAATTGAGTAACTTTCTTACAAAATGCGAAGTGATGGGTTTGTTTCCTTTCTAGAACTCTTTGAGAAAATATACAGAACCAGATATATATTTTGAATATTTTAAGCTTCAGGTAGCTTTGCATATTAAGTTCAACTGATATAACTTACTGTACATTAATGTTTATGTATTTTATGATTAGAAACAATGCTTGAGATGGAAGGAGACTTGGAGGTCCAACCATTAGAGGATGAATATTAAACCCACTGAGATTAAATCAAAATCAAAGACAAGTGAGGTCTGTCTGCATTTTATGTGAGGAGTATGTTCATGAATGGCTTGCATAATTCAAAGTTGGTATAATTCTGACAAGAGACTGAAGGCATTTTTATTTAATAACCAAAGTGATATCAAAATGTGGCAATAGTATAACATAGCTTATCTTTCACATACCTGCCTACTTTGAAATTATGCTTTTCTTAATGAATTTTTAATTTGAACGATTTCAAAAGTTGCACACGTAGCCAAACTCTCAATATTTTGTATTGTACTATTTTAAATCTGTATAGTTAAAATTTCCATAAAATGTGACCAAATTGAAACACATGAAGCATTGTTCTCTGATCTCATCTCTCTACTCCTTTCCAGCCATACTAGAAGACTAGCTGTCTTCTAGTTCCTTGAGTACTGAGTATTGCATGCTTCTTCCTGCCAAAGGACTTTCGCATATGCTCTTTCTGGGATGTTCCCCACTCCCACCTCCAACTTCCTCTTCACCTAGGCAAATCCTACTCATCCTTGGGGTGCCAGCCTTAGTATCAGGTCAAGTTTCTTTATCATTGGTTCTCATAAAAGTGTGTTCCTTTCCTTCAGAGTTCTTATTTTAGTTTTAAATTATATGCTCATAATCAAAATGCTTTTTTCATTAATATAAGTGTTATGAGGAGAGAGTCAAAGTCCTATTTTGCTCACCATGGCATCCTCAGTACCTAGCACAGTTGCTGGCACACAAATGGTGCTCAGCAATAATTTGTTGAATGAATTAATTGAATAATGAACAAATATCCATAGTTACTTCATTAAATTCTAATTTAGTCACAGCAGTCCAGATAATAAATTGAATCATGGGTCTTAAAGGGAAGGGCCCTCTGATATAATAATGGATAATATTTTTTCAGCATTTTATACGTGTACTAGCCACCATTTTAAATGTTTATATGCAGTATCTCATTTAATTCTCCCCAAATCCTGTGAGATAGGTATCATAATTATTCTCACTTTACTGGTGGGAAAATTGAGGTAGGTCTTATTGTTAGCAACAGGAGAATCTTGGATTCAATCTTAGGCAGTCTGACTTCACACTTCATGCTCTTAAATGCTATCTGGCCCAAACTTGTCATTTTCCAGATGGGGAAATTGAGGCCCAGAAGGGAAGTGACATGCTCACGTTCTTAAACCAATTTAGTGGCAATGCCAGGAGCAGAAGCCAGGTAGTTTTGATTAATAATTTGTAGCTTTAACTACCTCGCTCTGCCACTGATAATAAATTAACTCTAATAATAGATGTTTAATGTACTGGCTTTTCTAATTTTATCACTACAATGGTATCTTTTTCCAAATGAAGATCAAAGGCTCTTTGAGCCAGTTTACTAATTTTCTTAGTTGGAAGCCTAATAAAAAGAGAAATATTTGGAGTAGGGAGCCAGAGTTATTTCTAAGGGATCAAAATGAGAACTATTAGGAAAACACTTGCATATGTCTACTAAACAATAGCAAGTGTTAAGTATGACCGGACTGCCCACCTGGTGCCAAGACTTTACGAGTGTGATCTGAAATCTTCATGACAAGTGTATGGGAACAATAGTGTTCTTATACTAGGTTTTTTGGGGGACAGAAAATCTGGGATACAGAGAGATTAAAGAAACTTGTCCCAAGTCACACAGCTAGTAGTGATGGATCTAAGCTCACTCTCAACTCTGATTCCAAAATAGGAGAAAGAGTGGAAGATGAGATATTGGCTACTGGGAGTAGCATTTTTGACACTGGTTCCTCCATAGCAATGGATGGAGTTTTTTTTCTTCTCAAGTACTTAAGGACAGCAAATCATTAACTACTTTATATGTGATTATTCATCTTAAACTGACCACTGGGTATTTTAAATTTAAACTATTAAATTTACCTGTCTGATTTATCTGTGGGCTCTTAGAGTGCAAAGCATTTGCTTTATATTGCAATTATGTGTTTTCCTAGCATCTAGCATAATACCTGACACAGTCAATGACTTATTGAAGAATGTCTAATATCAGTATTAATATTTATCTTCCTATTTTTGATATAGTGTAGTTAATATGGTTGTGCTGGAAATAGTGTCTTGAGTTAGAGACATGGGCATGTGATTGGACAAACACAAAGGGCTTTGCCAGATTTGGTGGTGAAAGTCTTTGAAGATTATTAGTTGTGTGATCTTGACGGAGATTACAGCACCTTTCTGTGTTCCAATTTTCTTATATGTAAAATAGGAAAGTTGCCTCCTTTGCAAGGTTGTTGTGAGAAATTATAATTAACGCAAAGTGACTAGCACATAGTAGGCAATAAATAAATGATAGTTATTTTGGGTCAGTAAAGAGGAGATAGACTAAAATACTCCATTATGATGTGGAGAAGATGTTTTAGGGAATCCATGTCCCTAATACAGTAGTTCCTAATCTGTGAACCTTCTGAAATTGTACGTAAAATTCTGAGTATGTTCATTTTTCTGGGGAGAAGGCCCATTGATTTAATAAGGTTCTCAAAGTGATATGTGGCCTGGAAAGTTTAATAACTATAGCTCCAATTACTTTTAAATAGAAAATTCTATTGAAATAGTGCCATAATTGCCCCTCTCCTAAATTAAATCCATCAAAAGCTCAAATCCAAGACAGATCAAATGTCTTTAGAAAAAGGACCTACCTTCTTCCCCTAAGCTCTGGTCTTGTCTCAACTTTGGCAAGGGGAGAAAGAGATGTAAAACCACAGGGAAAGGAATGGGACCACTTACCCACCCCAACTCTACCACTAGTATAGTTCAAGAAGAATCTTTCTCTAAGGCCATATTCACCAGAATACACCTCTGAATCCTGCAAAGAGTGAAGAATATGCATTTGGAACCTTTATCACATATGAAACTTCTAGAAATTGGGAGAAATAAAGTCTCAGAACATTAGAGGGGGTCTGATCATGGGGGCTTCAACTGCTCTGTCCCTCATTCTCTATCCTCCCCCATCCATGAGCATTGAAATACAAAACTTCTTTTTACTCTTTAAAGTAATGGGTTGCAAGCTTGGTTTGAGTCTCTCATGGTCCATGGTGAAGAGAAAAAGATAATACAGTGCATTTTAAATAAAGGACTGTCTGATTGTCTTTTGGTAGTAAATGATCTTCGGTGAACTGATAATGAATAAATTTATTTTTCAATGCCATTACTTAGCAAAATAGAAAGTTGGCTACTCTATAGAGACTCCCCTTTCTATTTCTTTTTCCTTATTAAAAAATTTCCAGGTGTGAAATCCAAGTCTGGAAATCACTGAATTAGGACAATGTTGTAATAGCCCAGGTGAAATACCACGAAAGCTTTAATGAAAGCAATGGCAACATGGATAGAAAGGCAGGAGAATTGAGAGTGACCATCTGGGTGTGAAAATGGAAGAGACAGGAGTTGCTGGCTTGAGAGCTTGTTTGGAGGTTCTAGCAGGGGAGCATGGCTACTCATATACCCTTGACTGATCGGTCCTCCTCTATCGGGGAAGGTTGTCCTCTTTGAGCGCGCAGCTTTAGGAGAGAGATGCATGGAGCGGTGAGGGAGGAAGGGGACACCCGCCTAGCTATCTAGATCAGCCAAATCAACCCTGGCGATCAATGGGGTCACAGACGTTGCAGCCAGATCGCCCTCACATCCAGGAGTTGCTGGTTTGGATAGATGGCAGCACCATTCACTCAACTAGAGCACATTCAGAAGGTAAAGGGATTATGAAATCATCTTTAATAAATAAGTCTGAGGATGTTTCAGAATGTCCAAGTGGAGACAGTCAGCCTATAACTAAAAATATAGGCCAGGAACTTGGGGGAGATTTGTGGAAATCTGGGTAGTAGTTTAAGTGGGAGAAATGGACAAGGTCATCCAATGAGAAGAGGGCTACTCCTTCATACACATTTTTCAATTTCCTCGAGCAATGGTATTCAAAACCAAGAAAATTGCTGTTGGCTTGTATGTGCCACAACACATACTGTGCTGTGATTAGCCTGGGCTCCAGGCTCTAATGGGTGGCTCAAATGATTTGGACACTTGAAAGCAAAGCTCAATTTTTTTAGACACAGCAAATACTTTAAAATGATGGGGACAGTAGAAACAGAGCTTGGGAAAATCCTGATTAAAGGAAACAGGGTCCATAGGTGAGTGGTAAGTAAAATGATGTAGGAACTGTAGGGAATTATGGAAAATCTGACATCTGTTGGGTACCAGGCAAATCAGCATTTATTACTTTCAATAAACAGCTTTGACACTTTGAGAGGACTGCATCTCTGCAGAATCCATCTGGATCACAAAACAAAGACACCATTTGTTTTAAGGTCTTGAAGACTGGATACACTAGATAATGACTTCCCAGTTTGAGGGGCAAAGGAATCCCCTACACAAAACTCTAGCCCAGTGCTTCTCAAACTTTAACATGCACACGAAACACCTAGGGATCTTGTTAAAATTCAGATTGTGATTTACCAGAATTGCTGTAGGTCCTGAAATTCAGCATTCCTAACAAGTTCCAAGATGATAGTAATGCTGTTAGTCCTATTCAAAGTGTTACTTAAAGTGCGGTTAGAACCTTCTATAGCAATTTGATATTGATGCGTGAACTTGTCTCAAACAGGGCACCAACATTTTGCAATTCTTTTCTTTTTCCCTATGTTATGTTTGTCTTGAAACGTAATTTTACACGTTGACTCTAATATATTTGGGCTTTATTTTGCATGTCTTTCCATTTTACTTTTTTTAGAAATTCATTTTTATTGTGTTTTATAATAGTATTGATCTATGATGGATTGCAAAAAATATTGATCCCTCACCACAAGATAGTTTGAGAAACACTGCTCTAGATGATAAAGAACTTTTTATTTGGGACATAAATTTAATTAGAAATGGTTCTGATTTCTGTTACATATGATTCTAAAGCAGTATTTTAAACTTTTCTTTTTATTTATTCCATAAACAATAACAAAATTCAGCTAGGTAACATTATGACAGTTTCACCATACGTTCAGTCACAAATATTTAAAACCTTTGCAACAAGAACAACAAAACCAGAAGTATTACAAGAATAATTTACAAGAAAATCTATAAAACAGCAAGAAGCTCACAAATGTTCATTTTCTTTTGCACAAGATCACTACACTCTTTCACAACATGTTTTGTGTTACAAAATTCCCAACAAAAGTGTATTTTTTTCTTTGTATTGTGGTTTCTAAAACCAGAAACTTTGAAGTAAATATCCTTTTATTAGCACCTAGTGGTGCGGAAAAAGGAAAACTCTCACATACAGACACTTCACAGCACTTGTCTAAGAAAAATATACACTTACAAAATATGTTACAAATTGGCACACTTAAAAATATACAAGATTTTGTAGGCGTCTTAAGAGTGATCCTTAAGCTTTATACTTCAATTGACTCTACAGATTATTTATAAAGCTTAACTCTCAAAGAAAAAAGGCAAATAATTTCCTAACATTTTAAAGTTGCAGTGTCATATGTCAAACAGAAACTTAGGTTACATTCATAAAAAGGGCCTCTAACGCTTTTATTTTAAATCTTCTTAAATGCTCAAGGGACTTGGGGAAGAAGAAAGAAATGGGGATAATCGTTTTCTTTAGCACCATAAATCAGTAACTTACTAAAGAGGTGCATTCAGTTCTATGGAAACTAAAGACTAGTACATTCAAAACTCTGTAGGCAGCAAACTCCAGTCAGTGCTACAGGTATCCCAGTAGAGCATCCTAAGATTTCTACACTCCTCACTGGGAGTAAAAAACAAAAGGCCTCTTCTAGTTTTCATTCTAAGCCTTTTCTTTTGTGCTGTAAACAACCAGGCATCTCTCAAAGAGGCAGAATGATTCAAATGTCTCCTTTCTTCTTTTTGAATGTGATGTCATTCTGAGACTCAGAAACCTCTAAGCCTGTTAGAAGGTCAGACATCCTTTCCATCTCATGTGGATGAATGTTTCTTCAGTGTCTTTACTATCTATTACCCAGATACTGATTTTAAAAGCCTCATTCACACCTTAAACTTTGTACTAAGCCTCTCTTTTACGCTTTCTCCATTGTTTTACCTCTTACAATTCTGAAACCAAGAGTACATCTCAAGTATGTAGCTGCAATGAGAGTTCTGCTTTATGACTGTAGCTACTGTTTAATGCTGAGTAAAAATGTGCCTTAAAGGGTTGCCTGAGTACTGTCATCAAAATAATCTCATGCTGGTTGAGGACCCTCAAGATGATGACAATGTTTCCCAAGTTAAACAGCCCAACTAAATTTTTTTCTCCCTTTTGTGGGTCTTTGAGAAACCTTTACAAAATCCCTGGCCTACATTGTGTTGACAAGATTCCTATTTGTTTCTAAAATGTTTCATTTTGGTACCAAGCCTTCTACATACAACTATAGGCTTAGTGAATTTTATGATTATAAAACAAACCAACCTCACATTAATTTTATTTTATAAAAAGGACATATTTCTGTAGCAATGGACAGTTATTTAAAAAAATCCCTAAATGAAAATGCAAACTCCTTAAATTAGATAATTTCTCAATAATACAGGAGAAAACAAACATTTCTAGTTCTAGCAATAGTTAGGACTAGCTAGTGATCCATTCTCTTCTTCAGCACAGAAACTTAGCTCTCTTCAATTCTTGGAACTGTTCTGAGAGCATGTGTAAACTGAAAATGTGGTGGATCTGCATCAGACCGGTTCAGCTTGGTAAGAGCAAGCTTGGCTAAAAGGTCCTTGGATATGGTTTTTATCCTTTAGGCAGTAAATTCTAATTCAAACCCACTAACATGAAAATTCACTAGAACTGCAGGACCTCACATAACAGGACTTAGGATGCTAGCTAGAGTTGTTTACAGCTTTTGAAGCATCCTTTACGTGTCTCTCTTACACACACACACACTTATCCCCCTCCCTTGCCCCCCTCACATACACACAGATGCTTCCCAGCAAGGAAAAATGTCAGAGAAGGTGAAAGTTGTCACAAAAGCCCACCTAGCACCAAGGACTTTAGGGAGATGGCTGAAGAAGTGATGGTTAAAGTAGTGCAGGAGGTTTGAAAACATTTAGGAAAAGGTAAGGCCTTAACTCATAGTTGAGTAACAAGAAGTCTGAAGGGAAAGCTGGGAGGAAGCAGCAATATGGGAGGAAGCTGGAGAGGCAGAGAGGATGGCCACTGGTTCAAGCCAGTTATCACAGCTCAAACATGACTCCCAAAGTCTTGAAGATCTTTGGTCAGGGCCACTATTTCAGCACCCTGCTCCACATAGTACAGCACCTAACCAGGGCAGGAGATCAGACCTATTCTCACAGATTTTCAAAAAAAAAAAAAAAAAGAAGAAGAAGAAGAAGAATTTCCAACTTTCCTCAGCCATGAGATACAGTTTTTCCACGTGTGCGTGCGTGTGAGTGTGTGCTTAAAATTAGATTTGAAAAAGGCCAAGGCAATTAAAGGTAATTAAGAAAGGGAAAGTTCCCTTATGAACTTCTAGAAGAAAGCAACCTAGATAAGGTTCTTAAACCCTGACAATTTGGGGAGGTAGGATAGAAGACCCTAAAAGAAGAAAAATTCTAAGACTAAGGTTTGAGATTAAGTAAGAAGAATAAGGGAGGATATCATTTCCAGGAAAGTAAAGATTAAATGGGACTCTGGTGGGGAGGCATTAACAGGAAGCAGTTTCTCAGAGAGGAAAGGTGGTAATCAGAGAAGAGTGGTAATCAGTAATTTCAGACCAAGGAAAATACAATATTTCTGACTTAAGATATCAGTAATAGGGCAAAACACTATTTTTATACATTGGTCCTCACTCCACTAAGGCAGCTGGTTGAATAAGGGATCTCCAGTAAGTCCAGCCTACTATTCTGTGACAGGAAGAAAAGGAATTGTGAGAGCACAGACAGGATCAACAGAATGCTAAATGCTAAACAACCCAGAACATAATGTACTGAGAGGGATAGTAAAAGCAATTAAGAGAATAAGCATCTTCTGCCTTGGCCTACTGCTCATTTCTCAAACTCAGTTTCTTGTTATGTTTCAGTTCAAAATGACTGGTTATGAGTCACTAATTTATATGTTAAAAACATATAATGCACTGCAGGCCAATAAAAAAGGTCCTTTAAAATAGTAATTCTCTTTGGAGAAAGGGAAGAAGTATGCCCTAGAATTGTCACTTAATGGGCTCTATAGGAGCAACTGAAAAGAGCATTCACTGCAAAGGACTCACGATAGCAAGTTCTGACAAGGAAATGGTTTCCAACAGTCTCAGGCTGTCCTTCTTCCCCACTCCCATCCCATTCTCCAAAGCTAAACTGATACGGAAACAAAAACAAAAACAACAACAGGGACAACTGCTCCCGTATTTATTTTTATCAAAACACGTTGTACTCGTGGAACATTTTCTTTATTTCTTCTTTAATTGCCACCGTTTGATTACACAGAAAGCACTCCATTCCTGTAAGCCAGCAGGTGACTTTGAGGCTTGGAGTCTTGGGGATCACAACACAGGCAAAGTTAGTGATTCCAAGCCAAAATTCAGCTGCAAAAGAGAACAAACAAAAACAAAACAAAACAAAGACCAGTTCCTAGGAACCAGCCATAGCATTCATAGCATTTAGCACAAACAGCTAGCTATTAGAGTAGAGAAATAGAAGAAAGTGTTCCAGTTTCACTATTTTCCCTTTTGGATGGCAGCTGTAGGGCAAGGAGACATGTTTCATTTGGTGCCTTTCCACTAAGTAATTTTCCAGGGCTCGCTATGCACAGAGCATCAAAGCCTAGGAATGGGCCTAAACCAGCCTCACAAAATGCTCCATACACTCATCTCCACAGACAGAAGAGACTGATGCTGGGAACGCACAGATTCAAGAACACAGGCTTGTTCATTACACTACCTAGCTGTAAGTAGTAGAGCAGGCTGGTGAAAGGAATCATGGACCGAGAAGTGTGTATACTCATATACGTGATAGGCTTCCTTCCATTCCTCTCTGACTACTTTCAAATGTTGCTTCTCTGTTTGTGAATATATTTAGGTGGCAATGACTAGGTAGGTTCATATTTTGCTTGAATTTTTCCTTTTGAAACATCTTCTCTTTTTTGTTAAGTCCCCTTTTTCCCCTACCCACTTATTTTCCACCCTCCCACCCCAGCCTATATATTCACAAGTTAATAGGTTAGTAACAATATTAGTAAGAATAGTAACAACAACGACAACCAACAACATTAATAATATTAATCCCCTATATCTGTATAGCACTTTACGATCTACAAAGCGCTTTCACATCCAGTATCTCATCTGTGCCATAATGCATCAGTCATCAGACACACAGGCCTTCAACTGTGCAAGGAAAAGAGATCAAATGTTAGAAGTCAAGTGGTGAATAAAGGGGAAGAAAAGGCTAGTGGTGAGGGATGCTGGAGCTGTGAAATTTTTCAAATGGAGGGAGGACTGAATAAAAATGTGATTTTTAAAAATTTATATTAAAAATTGAGACTTAAGTTTAGTGTTTGGCATCAAATACTAGTCATCCTTAGACTGAGTATATAGGGCCCAAATTAGTTGTTTCCACAAATTGTTCAGCTTATCTGATACTACTTAACTCATGGAAAGAAAAATTTGATTGAACTGAGATGCCTTAACATTTTCTTTCAATGACATTGGCATTGCAAGATTACACATTTAAAGAACACTGAAGCCATGATATGAGTGCACTTTTGACAAAACTGGAATAAAACATTTAGGAAACTACTTAAATAAAAGCAATCTTCATTTGCTTTTATGAAGTACTTTTATGAAATACTTCATAAAAGTACTTCATTTATCATTAGTGTTGATTTTATAGCTATTTTATAATTTATCCCAGACTATTATAAAATATATAAAACTGAGATATAAAGTATCAGCAATATAACTTTGCACTTTAAATAATTTCCAGCTACAGATTTTGCTTTTAGAAAACAAACTTTTGAAGCAGCTGTTTTGTTTCCTTGTAAAAGGTTCTATAAATGCATATACTCGGGTCCCTGATGGACTTAGCTGTTGTGACTTTCAGACTTTTCCAACATTTTAACCCTTAGACAATGGAACAAACAAATCTTAATTGTGCCTTGTTTAACTGTTCATGTTTCCACACAGGACAGTAGAGTTTAAAACTTTAAAAAAATGTATGTATGTATGTATGTGTGTATGTGTATACATATATACACACACACACATGTATGTATACATTTAAAATTCACTAATGAGCTTTAAACTGTGGGGTGAATCTGTGAGATGAGGTAAGGAAATTTGGCACATTTCAAACAGTATCCTTTAAGTTTTGGTAAATTGTGTAACACAACATTTTTTCCACTGTGATCTACAGGTGCTATCCACATAAGTGGGGGTGGTTAATAGCAAGAATCACTGGAATGTTTCTAGTAAATTAACAGGGACAAGCTCCCCAAATACTCACAACCAAATGTTGATATAGAAGTAAAAATATATACAGTACAGTCACTTGTTTGTAGTTTGGCACAATGTTTTCCATTTTTTTCCTTGTGGGTAAATAGTGCATAAACTACTTGTGCAACTGTATGACTTTTTAAGTCTTTTACAAAGAACATCAGATTAAAGTTTGCTTCCAAAGACTTATTCCCACAATTTAAAATTCTTTTCTTTAAGCACTTACATGTCAACATACATACCACAAGGCATATTTTGAAAGAAATAAAACAAATATCAAATGTCTTTCTGGAAAATGTGAGTCTCTTCTTCAAACACAGGTAAAACCCAAAATGCTGTTTCTGCTTTTAGGAGATTGTAGTCGGAATCCCTGCAGAAAAATCAAACAATTTATGCCATCTTAGTGAGTTTTAGTGTAAGTCCCACAAAGGGATCATACAATCTCAATTTGTTAACATCATACTAGGTGCCGTATGATGCAGAGAAAGATACAAATAGCAGGGGGCACTAGAAAGCACTCCTAATTGCCACATGTTGAGATTTCGTCTTCCAACTATCCTCTTTTTGTTTAAATGATCTTGGCTTTTTGTCTAATGACTTTTTAATTCTGTTGTTCAGAATCTGTCTTACTGCAAAGCCCTTCCCTTCCCAAAATCATTCAAGAGCAAATTTTAGTTTTATTTTCTTAATAAGTAAAAACTAATGTTGAATAGCAGAAGAAAAAGTAGCCTTGTTAGAACTTATCCCTAGTCAAGCCACAACAAAATTGCCCAATCTTTTTGGGTGGCATAAAGATAGAGATTTTCATGCACTTTTTTCTTTTCTTTTTAATTTGAAATAGAAGGGAATGGGACAGTTTCTTTCATGCAAACTTTTGCTTTCAAGAGGGAAAAAATGAGGGACTGCGGGCTTGGCAGGTAGTAGGAAAGCTAAGGGTGCATCATCTCAGCCATTTTGGTGCAGTATTACCTCAGTTTTTCAAAAGAAGCTGTCCCAGCCTCATCCTTGTGGACCTGTTCTCGCTCCATGTGCTTTCCCTTACACTTCTCATCTCTCAGGGCCTTGGAGCTGGATTTGTGACGATATAACTTTTTGTGTGTCGGTCCATTATTGCCTAAAGTGCTCATGTTACTATACTTTTTATCAAAGAAGGCAGAGCGAGAGTCCTCGTTATAACCAGGCATGTTTGTACGACCAGGATCACCTATTGCTGCTTTCCCATTGCTTTTGTTCACACCCTTGATTGACCTGTGATTCTTAGTGGCTCCTGGAGACCCACTGTTGACCTTTTTCTTAGACTCCTGTGGTGTCCCAGCCAATATTTTGAGGGTTTTTAATTTTAGACTATTGGACTCAGGGGAGTAGAATATGTTGGGGTCTCCCTGGTGCTCCATGGGTTCCCAAAGGGGCTCTATGGAAGCCATCATGAATCTCTGTACATCTGCCATACCAGAGGCAATGTTGGACAAGATATAAGAAGGCTCCTGAAATTCCCGTTGGTCATCATCCAGGAGGTTGTTGGAGTTGGTGCCCACGCTCATGTCGCTCCAGCCTGGGCTGCTTTCCTTCCCCAAAGCCCAATCTCCAGAAAGTCCCTTCTGACTTGGCATCTTCACAGAGGCCACGGGACCACCATGTTGGATACATTCAGCCAATGTCTTCCCAGTGGAGGATATGTTGTTAGTTTGGCCTCCCCCACGGCCAATGCCAATTTGCATTTTCTCTCCATTGATGGCAGCCATGTATTTCCCTTTCTTTGCTGACTTAGAGACCTGGCGGGAGGGTTTGCCAGGTGGCTTTTCAATCCCTTTGTTATTGGTTTTGAGGGATTTTTTCCTGGTGTTTTTCTGAGAAGAGCTTTGGTTCACAGCCCCACTCTTGCTGGGTGAACTTTTCTTTCTTGATTTTGACACTTTGTTGTTGGTACTAATTTGACCAGATGGATCATTAAATGTTGACAGGCAAGGGTTTTTTTGGAGCAAGCTGACAGAATCCTCATCATTGAACATATGGAACTGAAACTGATGGTTATTTAAAGTAAACCCATCATCCACTTGGACCTGCCGTGAAAGGGTACTGCAGTCCCACTTGATTTTCTCCATGCTGCCCAATGGTCCTGGGACACTCTCTTGGAACCCCTTCAGTGTTCCTAGTGTCTTGATACTCTCACATCTGGTAATTTGAGGGGAAAGACTGGGGGTGTCAGGTGGGGACATCTCTGAAAGGGAAGAGTGGCGGAATTTGTCAGGCGTGAAGTTAGAGATATCCAGGAGGTCGGTGGACTCCTTTAATGGTGCTATCTCATCAATGCTCTGCTGGATCACCAGCTTGGGGCTGCAATGGGCCAGGAAGTCATCAGTGATATCATCATCACCATCTTTTTCACAGGGCTTCAAGCTTAAGGAGCAATAATTGCTTGAGCTGACAGAGAGTGGGGCCATTGACTCAAAGCTAAAGAGCCGACCATCATCCATATTGACTGGGCCTTGCTGAAAAGGAAAGCAGATCTCTCCATTACTAAAGTGACATAATTGGTAAGAATTATCAGATGGCAGTTGGGTATCTTGCACAGAAGCATATAGGACCTTGTTGCAACTACTGCCACCACTGTTGAGGCAGATGGGACTGTATGTTGAAACTGTGAGGTTATTTTCCATGGGGACTGCTTGGGAGGCTCCATATTCATTGGATTGGGTTGGAGCTATCTCCCTTGAGACTTCAACCATGAATTCCTGGGGGCCAGAAGTAGCCTTGTTGGGCCACACGTTTCCATAGTTGTTTGATTCCATTTTGAAGTTATGAGATGACTGCTGTAGCTCAGAGTCAGATGATGAGGAGAGCACACAGTCCTGGGCAGGCTGGAGAGGTACAAACGATTTTTCAGTTTGAGTGAGGCTGCCTTCATTTTGCTCTGGAGAATGGTGGGTGAAGTATGAAATACTAGTATTATTTGATAAGTCAGAAGCATCTAACAATGTCTGCAGATACCCTCCAGGGATAACAGGTATATTAGTGGCAACACTAGCAGATGATAGAGGCATTTCAGAAGAGCAGGTGGTTGGTAGAAAAGTGGAATTCTTAGAAGCCTTTGCCTCATGAAATTCAGATAGATGGGAACTGTTTGAGGTGCCAGGAACAACTTCATTCTTTAAATTAGCCTTGGAGGATTGGTCTTCCAAGAGAGGGCTCACTTGAACCATTGGCTTGCTTTCTTGCCCAGCAGCTTTAATTTTCTTGGATTTTAACCTGGCTTCACTTTTAAATTTGATTTTATTGAGCACTTTCCTCTCTGGCCCCTTAAACTCTGTGTCTTGGGCTTTGACTTTCACTGAGTCAGGACCTGTGAGATCATTTAAGTGTGATCCATTTGCACAGCTGGGGGCAGCAAGATGTACTGACTTCAGTGTACCTTTTAGGCCTCCATCTTCTTTACGGTTACTAGCTTGCCTCTGATCATTGCAGAATGAAACCTGTTTACTACTTGCTGAAGTTTCCATGGACGGGATTCTTTGAATCCTGTGCCTGTTGCCAAGTTTAGATTTCCGTTTGCGAGCAGGTGGCAGGAATGACACTTCAAAGCTACCTGGTTCAAAGCTTTGCTTTTGGCATAAGGGTGTCTTGATGGAGTCTGTGTTGCTGTTTCTCTGCTTCTTCTTCTTCTGCCAGAAGCCCTTCAAGGGTGCCAGCTTGGCATATTTGTTCAGCTGATTCTCACTCAAATTCACTGTTGTCTCACTGGCATCCACCTTACCCAACTTCACCAGCATGTTCTTCTCACCTTTAAAGCGATTGATGATAATATATTTGATAATAACAGGGGGCTCCTTACGTGTTACTTTTCTTCTCTTTTTGGGACACCATTCGTCATCATCTTCCTCTTTGGAACCACCTGGCAGCCATTCTTTCCTCTCATTTACTTTTTCACCCTCTAATGAGTCAACATCATATAGATAATCTTCACTGTATCTGACTTTTCTCTTGGCTCGCAGCCCATAGTTCTGCTGGGAGGAGGAGCTGCCAGAATTAGTGTCCCGAGCCATATAGCGGCTACAGTCCTTGATCTCACCCATGGCATCATATGAGACCTCAATGAAGGAACTGTCATCACTGAAATTGCCTGATGTCTCCAAGGAATTAGCAAGATGGCCCTGTTTTGGATTCTTAAATTGCCCTACCTCAGTCCCACTGCATGGTTTATTTAAGGCAGATTTTTCTCCATTATCTTTTCCATCTTTTTTCTCTACGCCTTTGTCTTCCTGTCCTTCCTCTTTGCCTTTCTTCTTGTCCAAGATTTTATCTTCCTCCCCCCAGATGATGCTCATGTCAGGGACCTTGAATTGGGAAAGATCAGTGCTCTGTTTCAGGGCTCCACTCTTAGACTCCCGCTTGGGGCAGGTAGTAAAGACACTGGGAAAAAAGTTGAATTGGGCATCCTCCTGCATCAGAAGGGTAGTCTTGTCACGAACATTGTCCTGAAAGGACTCATATCGAATTTTCAGGGAGCAGACATCACTGCCCAGTGTTGATTCATCATCATCGAACATGTAGTTATCCACATCTTCTTCAGAGAATAGGTTGACAGACAGCTCATTCTTGGAACAGAGGTCAAGCAGTTCAATCTTACTCTCACTAATGAAAGTCTCAAAGTAACCCCAATCCTGACTGGAATTTGCAAGCAAGGCTTCTTCTGTATTGCACTTATCTAACAGTAATGCCTCATAATAACTTTTCTGAGCTGGATCCTCCAAGTCGATGTCAGGTTTCTCGGCTTCTCGTCTATCTCCTACCCTTGATTTATGCAGAGGGAAGCCTAGGAGCTGGTCTGAGAGCAGCTGCTCTCCGTATTTCATGTTTTCTCCAGCATTGATGCACTGAATCCCTATATCAGAGACTGCACATGTTTCATAATCCCTATTTAGATCACCAACTTTCAGACTGATCCCTGGCTCAGGATCTACTGCATCCTTGGATTCCATGAAGCAGCCTAAGCAAGTCCGGCTTGGCTGCATGAGACAGTCCCCATTCAGAGCTGACATGCCTGCAGGCTCCATTATGGCAAATGGAGCTTTCTCACATTCATTGGGCAGTGACCATGTATTCAGGCCTTTTGTAACACCAGACGTGAGGGAGATGGCATTCACAGAAGCACTGTTAGCAGCATGCTCAGGTGCTTCAATCAGGCCCAAAGGAGAGGAAGGGCTCTGCATACAGGGCTTCTTAGAGGGTAGAGGCAGGAGGCCCCTGGGATATGCCAGGGTCTCTTTTTGTGTCGCTGGTATAGGCTGGATTGGTGCAGCAGCTTCTAGAGCTGCAAATGACTTCATTGCCATATCCTGGTCCTCTGAGTCTAGAGAAAAGGGAAAGAAATGACAGGAATAAAGTTAAGGGTCTTAGACCAGACTCATTAACTCTCTTTCCCTTGATCAGTTTCTGGTACTTGATCTTATTATAAGCTAAACCTCCATTTCTCTAGCTTTAGAAATCAAAACTACAACATTGAAAAACAACCTTGATTTTATATTGAACATTCATGCGAGTGAAAAATAATAATTCTTTAGGCCCAGCTTCTTCCTCAGAGAAAGACAGAGCCTTCCATAGAAATGAGGAAAGAAATGGACTGCTTGATCAATTGGAAAGTCAAGGCTTTCGGGGGGAAATGCTCAGTTGGGACATTTATAGTTTTGAGCTATATGGCTCTGAACCATCCTGCAGACCCATGTTCTGGAAGCTCCTAGTGATTCTAGAAGTTTCAAGCCTCACATCAGAGCATATTTCTAAATCACTATTTCATCATATTTCTAAATCACTATTTCAGGAACTTCACCTGACAGAGATGATTTGGGAAGGCAAAGGGGTTAGATTCAATGCCTCTTAGAGATGCTTCTAGTGCAGTTAGAGATTTGGTGGAACGAAGTTTAGAATTAACATCAATCTCAGAGGCATCCTGGACTCAACCTGTCCCAACTTTGCGGATATTGAAAATCAATAGCAATAACAAAGGACTACTGGGAGAGATATTATATACTATAATTAAATTCCCTTACCATTTTCTTTGACCCCATTAATCAGAGTGTTTTCTCCGTTGGCTGAGGCAACAATAGCCTTATCTTGTTGGTTATCCATGAATGTAACCTCTTATTGTTTCATTCCAAGTCCAAATGATGTCCAACCTGCACATTTCAAATATATAATATCAGTCATTAAATTTGTTTTATTCTGTGTTTTACAGGTTATTTAGGCTAGAAGGGTCTTAAAAGGCTCACTAGAATGTATCTGTTTCCAGATTGGCTTCATTACTGCTCGTGTTTTTGTTTCATAGTTTATACCTCCCATATAAGTCAATTTAGAAACTCACACTTCATTCATACATTCTAGATCCTTCTATCCCCTCTAGGCCACCATACTATTCAAAACTGAAATCTGAGGAAGCAGGCAAACTTACCCTTTCTTCCAGATAGTATCAAAGTTAACCTAATCATGGATGCCCAATTAGGAAAGGCGCAAAGCAGAGTTCAGACTAAACTGAGATAAGGGGTGTGTGCATATGGAGATTAGCTTTATTTTTATTTGCTTCGTGTATACTTCACATGATCAGAAGTTCTTCAAAAACAAGCCAATTCATACATACACCCACACATACATCACACTCAGGTTTTCTCTCTCTCTGTGCCTTAAAAATTGACTGCTAAAGTTGAAAGAGATAGAGAATTCCCCTTGGCTTCACAACGTTCAGAAACTTAACTTGGATTTTAACAAGAATCCTTCCAAGCCCTCAGCAAGTTTTTAAAATGTGTCTACAAAGATCTAGATTTTCTGAAAAGGATCCAGCATCATCTGGTATTTTTAGGGCTTAGTTTCTATAGCTCCTCACTTCTTGTCTACCTACCTACCTGAGTGATAGGTATATACAAAATTATAGGAGACAAGGTTGAGGTACCTACCATGTGCCAATACAACATCTATAAATCCCTATTTATTCCAGCCTCCTGTCCCACAGACCTCCTCCCCAGCCAAGTATCTATCCCTTTATTAAAAAGCACAAGCCACTGATAGCCAAGCAGCTATTATAAGAATCTCAATTGTATATTTACTTATCACAATATAGTACATGCACATAACTGTAAAAGGTGGGTCCAGCAATGAGGGAACAAGAAGCAGTAAGAGTTTCACATGTTTCAATCTATAAGACGATTTATCTATCTGGGCCTATTTCTTTATCTATAAAATAAGAAGTCTGTATTATGTAAGCTCCCAGTTGTGAAAATGTTAGATGACTCTGGGTTTTCCCCAACACTTACATATTAGAATTGCCAGATTTTCTTCTCATTTTATATGAGACCTGACTTTGTGAGTAGCCAATAAACTATGGGTGCCAGGGAAAAGAGAAAAAGATGTATTTACACAGAAAGAAGGGCTGGAGAGTTTTAAAAGGTGGAAAGGAGTGGGTAACAATGTTGAAGTCCCCACCTTTTGGCAAGGAGGGCTCATTTGTAATGGAATCAAATGAACAGATCAGATAGCTGCGTCTGCTTCAAAGAGGACTCTGTGGGTCAGATGGAATCAAATTGCCATCATGCATTGCTCTGTGCATCTTTCTTTTTTAAGGAATTCAGTAGAACTTCAGGTATCATTTACCCCTTTTTTACCCCTCCACTAATTCCGTCTTGGCAAGGACTTGATAGGAGCAAATTATTTGTAGATTTCAATAATTTAATGTCTTCTTGTCCTTTACATTTATAGTTAACTACAAGTAAGTCCATTTTTATCACCAGGAAGACCAAGGCACAGAAAGAGAGGCTGTGATAGCTGAGGTCTAAACAACATAATGATAGATCTATGAAAGGAACCTAAATCTCCTGACCAAGAGAACAGGTGTTTTTTTTTTTTTTCTTAAAACACAAAATGCCTTCCCCATGATTCTTACCACTTTTAACCCCTGGCCAAAACAGGGCTACAGAAATACAAGTTTCCACATGTTACTGATCTATACTTCTACTCCCTTTCAGGTAGTGAGACAAAGAACAGCTGCCTCAGACAAGTATTGACTATTAGTAAAAATTAATGTACCATGAAATATATATAGGAACAGTATACTTAAGTATCAACAATTATCCAACTTGTAAGACAGGACACAAACACTACATCATGGGACATATTAATGCTGCTGTAAGTTTACTCTAGGATGTTATTTCCCTAAGAATATAAATTTCCTCTAATGAAAAAATCTGACCAAGCACCCAGAATTTATGGCTTTGAAGTAAAGGGAATCTTACCAGGTTGAGATAAGAACAGAGATACAATCTGGCAAGAGATAAAGAAGAGGTGTAGTAGATGTGGGAGCTTGATGAGTTGGGAGGTGGAAAGGAGGGAATGAATGCTCACTAGGTGTTAGGCTAGATACAATTACAGAAGTTACTTCATTTTGGATATATAATTATAAGGTTGGTTATATTAGGTTCCCATTTTATTCAAAAGGGAAAACTAAGTATATAGATATGAACTTAATGATTATCAATATTTTGGGCCTTTGTTCTCCAGAATTAGAAGGCTAGACCCTGAGCAGACAATCCTTTAGTCCTTTCTTATGACTTTTCAAATTTTAGCTCTAAATGAGACAGCTAAAGGTACATATTTTCCTACATTTTTATTTACTTATACCTTGGCTGCTTATAAAAATGATTTTGGAGAAGGAATATAACTTCTCAAAGTTACAATACAAAGAGCTCTGGACTTGCTTTAGCTTTTTCCCATTGATTGGCATTTTAGGACAGAAATTTAGGTGGGTTTTTAAAAATCTATTTTGAGCTAAAATTGATTAACACTTTTGGAAGAATGTACAAGAAATTGCTTTGCTGATCATAGTAATTCACGCAGTGTAATGGCATTAAAATAACAATAGCATGAAGACAGGTATTTTGAAGCAAGGAAATGCTCACTTAAACTAGAAAAGCAATCCCTCCTACTTGCCCTTCCTCTCACTTGGGCCTGAAGAAGGCTCATAGATTCTGTCCCAGTGGGCTGCTATGCTCTTCCCCAGAGGCCTTGAAGCCTTAGATCTTAAGAGTCTAGATGACACACATCAGCATTTGTGTTGGGAGTTGTCCCTGGCTTTTCCCAACTGGGAAGAAAAAGCAAGGCAAGAAAGTAAATCATGTGTTTTCTTATGGGCCTGGGACAACATAGCCTTTGGGGTTTGAATAGTACCTATCTCTGGGATGCCAGTTTGAATCAATCAAACAAATTTACTACGTACTACCTGTGGTCATGGTATTGTATCAGGCACTGAAGTAGAAAACGCAGATGAATGAGAGTAGATCCCTGTTCTCAAAGCACTCAGAGTCTAGTGGGGAAAACAAGCCATACACAAATCATAATATAAGTATAACATACTGAGAGGCAGAAAATTTTTTATAGGAGCCGCAAATGGAGAGAAATTATTCCATTTCTAGAGAGGAGATCAAGAAAGGCTTGACTAGAAGCAGCAACACTTAAAAAGGAGCTTGAAGGATGCGCTTTCTGGAGGTGGGAATGGAGAAGTACCGTGTAGAGAAAGATATTCCAGGCTGAAGGACATTCATGAAGTGCCGTGAGTCCCCTCAACACTCCTGCCTATCCTCTGAACAACTGCTATAGAATCATGGGCCTGACAACTTACCTTAAACATTTCTGTTTTGCCTTGCATACAACACCCTTCTCAATCCTTAACCTCTCAAGTTATATCCTCTTTTCATTCTGTTTACTTCCCCATATCCTCCCAAATATTCTATCCCTTTATGCTCCTTTAATATGCAATACCATTTTTTCTTTTTGTTTCTAGGCATCTTGCACTTAATAGTCACTGCCTGGAATCCCTCTCCTTTTCCCCTATTCCTTCCTTTCCTCCCTTTCCCAGTCTCCCTTTCACCTCACTGTCCTCTTCCCTACTCAGTTTTTCTTGATGCATTCCTTGACTCTCCCCACTCCACACAAAATTAGTTTCTGTCCTCTGTGTTCTCAAAGAATTTTGATCTCCTCTGTGTTTAAGACTTTATACAAACATTACTTCTTTATATCTGATACCCGTAAAAGACAAAGCACCTCCCCAACTTCACTGGGTCTAGCTCACATAGTGCTTATAATACGGTATGTACTCTGTAAAAATTGGTCAAACAACAATGTTGAATGGTAGGAAAAGATAGGGGGAGAATTCAGGGAACAGTAAGTGTTTGGCTGAAATAGGTAGACAGAAGAAAATATGCCTGACAAGATAAATTGAAGCTATATTGTGGAGACCAATCAAACTATAATTGAGGAAGACACTGAAGGGTTTTGAGCAGTGGAGAACATTAGGACCAGTGAGAGTGGGGTAGACAGAGGTAGGGAGATAGGTTAGTAGACAATGCTCAGGTGTGAGATGTCAAGAAGAATAGAATTAGACAAGAGGAAATAGAAATGGAAAGGAGATGTTGGACTCAGGTCCAACTGCAGAGGTGTGCTGTATAGACTTGGAAAATGATTTAGATATAATAACAGGTATGGGAGCAGTAGAGAGCATATAGAGAGAAGAGAGAGGTCAAGGAATTGATAGATAGCTGTGAAAGGAGCATCATGGGTGGTTGGATTCCAGGACAGAGAAGCCTCAGAAATACTGGTGCCAGGAAATTCTTGGGAATAAAGCAAGGTGAGTGAGTAAGAAGCCTAACTGTCAGGTCCAACATGGCTAATAAAGCCAACCAGGGCCTTAGCCGTCACACTGGAAAAGAAGCAACTGACCAGCAAACTGTTACAGATGGGGAATCTACAGGTTTGGTTAGGGACTGTGATGAAGCAAGGAGATGGTGCTGCTGTGGCAAACAGGTCCACAGAAGATTTTCCAGGCTAGCCCACCTAGCTCTGTCTAGTCTGATTCTTCCCAGTCCGGTTCCAGAAAGTATAAGGATGACAGAATCAGCAACAGTACAGAGAACATATTCTTATTCATAATTCTGCTTGGCTAATTCCATTTTCTGATATCTACCAGGATTTCAAGACCATAGATTAGAAATATGCAGGTATGATGCTTTTAAGTACAGAAAACATGTGTAAAAGAGCAACTGCACAAGTTTTAAAAATATTAAGTGTGCGAAAGACATCAAAAAGAGATAACAGTTACACTCCAAAGAATTCTATGTATCTCAAAGGTATAGCATGAATCCATTTCATCTCTCATGATATGATTTCAGAATTTAAAAAATGTGTGCAAAAACTCATAGAGAAGAGGTGATATCATATAATGGACAGAGTATAACCACCAACTAGCTGGGTGTCCTCATACAAGCTCCTTCCCTTCACTGGTTTTATTAGCTATACAATAAGGTAGATGAACTAAATTATATCTAAGGGTTCTTCTAGCTCTGAACAATCTGTAATTCATTTAATTTTGTTTTCTCCAATTTTTAAAAATTGAAATTACACGTACAAGGAAAAATTGACATACATAAAGGAGTTCTGATTTAAGTTTTGTGTGATACTGAGATTAGCTTAACATATACACTTGCGAAACTCTTTACTCCCTTCCACCTCATGTCCCTTCCTTTATGCCTCTGATTTTTATACATTCATACCCCAGTCCTGTCAGAGGCAGCAAGTACAGTGCTGTTGCTGGTGACAGGGCATTGTATGTTCGACTTGCCTTCATTTGGCCACCACCAATGTAAGAGGGGCCCTCTTTGCCATCAGGTTCCTGGGCAGAAACAATAGTAGCTGCATTTTTTTCCTAGCTCAGTGGCTCAACATTTGGGTCTCCCTTCACCCTCTTTTCTCCTATCCCCTTCCATTCTTATCTGCACCATCTTTGTGACATCGCTCTAAAGAAGCTTTCAAGGAGAGCAGGTGCATAAGACCATAAATCAATGTGACAGTATGTGAAAATGCATTGTCTATGTTAAAGCACTATACAAATGCTAGAAAACAGAATATTCATTAAGACCTGAATTAGGGGTAGAAAGAATAAGCAGAGGCACTAATGGGCTCAACTCAGGAATAGCCAGCCTCTCCACTAGTCATAACTTTTAAACTTTAATTAAGACTTACAGGTAGCTCAACTTCACTGGCACATCCCAGAGTCCCTTTGCCTTTGTAAGAGAATTTTACTCTCAAGAATTCTGCCTGCTTTCTTTCTCAAGTCCAAGAAAAGAGTGGTAGAGGAATCTAATCACTGTTTGTCAGGTAAAGGATGGGGTATTTCTTTCCAAAGAGTCACTTTCTTCTTGACTCTAGACCCATATTGGCAGTATAATGGCATATTAAGCACAGAGAGACCAACCTAGAACACCCATTGATGTTTGCAAGATGGTGAGTGCTTGGAAGGACCATGCCACTGTAGTTTTTGTCCTTTATAAGAATGGGTTTATACAAGGACTGTGTCCTAATCTCAGAGTGCCTTTGTTGCCAGGCAGCACCAAGTTACATTTAATGCTTGAATGCAGTAACTTTAGGCTGAATTATCTTTTAACTTTTTCCATATGGTTTGTAATCTCTTTTCTTATTACTAATCTATTCTGTTAATTGCATTTTAAAGAATGTTATTAAATTCTTTTCAGAAATATAATCACTGAACCACAGGGCTGGAAGGATCTTGGAAGACAGTTTAATCCCAAACTCCCCATTTTACAAATGGGGTAACCAAAGTCTCAGAAAGGGGAAACTACTTGCCAATGTTGCACAGTAAGTTGGTGACACATATACACAAACTTGGATGTGTGTTACCTTCTAGTCCAGAAATATCCCCGTGGTACCAAGTTACTTACCAGGTGGAATATAAACTATAAATAAAAATAACCACTAATCACAGGGCTACTAACTTTCTGTTTATCTTTATTGGAGGAAATGTGTCACAACTAAGAAAGCTGCCCTTGCTTATCACAAGATGGGAAGTGGAAGGAGGTGGGGATAAAGACCAAATCTATCTGAGAAGTAGGCACTGTTCTTCAGCTTCTGGATTCTAGAGTTCTGTGCTGTCACCCGGAGGCATGCCAGTCCAAGAACCAGCTTTCCCCCTTAAACACACACACATGCACACACACGTTGTGTACACTAAAAAAAAATCATGGTGCCTTTCTTTCTCCACTGTGGAAACAGGATGCTGCACGAAGGACCAGAAGTTGGAAGATGAGCAGAGCTGGGAATTCATTTGATCTAAAAGTGCTCAAATAAATTCAACTATTTAATAATGCCCAATTATTTGAAATTTGAAATTTGAAATTTTGGGGGGAGGAGTGGAGGGACCAGGGATACCATAACAAGTAAAGTTTTTACAAAAGTCCCCAGCGATCATATTAGTTTTATTTTATAGTCTTTTACTCATTCTTACTTCATTCTAACCCCCAGAGCAGGAAATAAGACATCAAATAAGAAATAAACATCAAATTAATTACCATATTTATTTAGAACCCCTAAAGAATTACAGACTCATCTGCTCAGTTCCCAATAGATCAGCTATTTTTAGGTAAGTAGATAAGAATCACCTATAAATGGTTCCAAGTAAATTGAAGACAACACATAACCAAATACAAAACATCCCATCAGCAAAAGTGATACTACTAGCCTGGCCCAGGAATCAATCTTGGTCCTACTGTAGTTTTCCCATGAGATGCTGAGCTAGCTTTTACAGCTAACTGGGGACCTCAGTTTTACCATTCACAAAATCCCTGGACTTCCTAGCATGTGTACTTGAAATAGGGGTACCCTTCCTATATTTTAAGCAGTGAAAAAGACCATAGATCAACACTGATGATCTGTGGATCTGGGGCTTAGTTGAGCACTCTACTTCCTTACATCTCTTGGATATGTGGAAACAAAGTACAAATAGCTTGCTGGAAAGCTGGGACTGTCACATGGGTGTGGATGTATGTTAAGTTTTCCCACATTTATTAAATACCTGTTTTATATGTTAGACAATACCATGAGGAAAACAGAAGTGAGAAACACAAGCTCTAAACTCAAGGCACTTATAGTCTTGGAGAGGTAGAAATGTAATTGGCAAAGCAAATATCTGTCAGTGGGACAAGTCTTAGATTGGCTCAAACATTTATTTACATATTTTTATTTCACTTTCAAATTTTTCTCCTAGCCTTGTCAATCCCCAGGATAGGTTTTTCAGATATTGGCCCAACTTGGATTTCTTTCATCAAGGAAAAAAATCCCTTTGGTTTAAAAATGCCCAGGTCATAGAGAAAAATGACTCCATCTCTGACCTCTCCATGAAGACAAATGCATCTTTCCACTTGACTCCAGATTTGCTTTCACTGAGTACACAGCTGCTAGGCAATCCATATCAAGTGGTAAGACTACCTTTTCAGATCCCACCCCATTCTCACCACACCCTTTTGCAGATATGCTTGTAGTGGAGCCCAGCAGTTACTCTCAAACCAGTAGGCTGGTAGATGCCCGGACCTTTTCACAGCCAGAAGACCTGTCATGGCCAAGGGTCAAAGGACCCAGGTATCCTCCACTAGTAAGTGGACTCCACTGGAGTATCTCTTTATTACCTGCTTATATGTGGAGAAAAATACTTTAAGATGAGTTTGGCCATTTACAAAATACTTTGCTATAGAATTTTTATTCAACACAGGAAAGGAAAATTTCAATAACCCCACAAAAGCACCCAGGAACACTCTAACATACATTTATAATGCTGTGTCTCTCCACCCCCATTAGAAGCATTTTCCTCACATTCCTTTAAATTTCTACATGGAACCAGGAATGGGCTATCCAGGAACAAGGGAAAGAATAGAGGTACAAGATGAGGGGGGATACATCAGAAAAAAGAGGGGTTGGGCCTAAGAACAGGTACGTTGCCAGTCTAGTTAGAGTTCTATAATGGCCTAGCAATCACCTATCTCTATCATCTCTCTATTCTTACCCCCCACAAATCATTAATGTCACCCATACCCAAGGCAGTAAAAAAGCCCTCAGAGCACGCAGTCTGAAATAGCTCCTCGAGGTATCTTCTCCAGCACTCAGCTCAAGCCAATGCTGGCTGATGCCCAAAGCCATACAGATGGCATTCTGGGGCCCTGTGCTCATTAAAGTCTGCACAGGAAACACCCATTGCATGTGCAATTCCAAAGCCCACATTCGCTGAACAGCAACCGTCGGTTCTGTGGGACTCTTCCCAATTCTAGCAGCCAAATCCAGAGTAGGGAAGAACTTCTAGGGGCCAAGCTTCTAGAAGTTCACCTACTGATGGGAAAAACAAGTCCTGGAGAGGGCAAGGAAAGTGCTTTCTTTCCTAGTGATCCTGGCTTTCTTAGGTTTCTTTGCTGTCTTCTCATCTACTGGTAGGGCCAACTGTTAAAACGACTGTTTTCTGCTTTACCATTTCTATGCCGGGATCTGGGCTCACTTGCAACATCTAACCTCCAATATGGTAGCCACTAGTCATGTGTAGCTATTTAAATTTAAATATAAATTAATTAACATTAAAACTTCAGTTCCTCATACTAGAAAATTTTCAAGTGCTCAGTAATCACATGTGACTAGTGGTTACTACATTGGACAGAGCAGATACAGAACATTTTCATTTTCACAGAAAATTCTACTAGACAGCACTGTTATTCTTACTCCTGTTAGGAACTGGGCGGCGCGTTACTGCCTGATGAGCTCTGCTTCATTCCCCGCCAACCCCATCTGTGGAAAAATTGTCTTCCCTGAAACACGAAACTTAGGAACCATAGAAACAGAGGTGGGGGGCACAGCAGGAGGGGAGCGGCAGGCTGCGAGCCAGCGAAGTTTCATCTGTATTTACAGCCGCTGGGCTCCCTGTCGCTGGCATTACCGCCTTAGCTGCACCTCCCCCCCTTGGAAAAATCGTCTTCCATGAAACTGGTCCCTGGTGCCAAAAAGGTGGGGGACCACTGCTCTATGGTATGCACCCACCACATTTTACCTATTTCGTTTCGTTATGATAGACACTCAGGATACCTGGCCCAGCACTTTACAGAATTCTTTGTTGGAATTCCTGGCGCTACAGAAAATCTTCAAAGAAAATCATAACCAAAAGTACTCATTATTTGGGTGTGTGACCTCACTTTTAATTGTGGGTATCTTAACTCCCTGGAATATAGACTCTTGTCCTATCCTTCAGTATTCTTACTCATATTACTCTTTGCCTGTCATTGATCATTGTCAATTTTTTGCTTGGCTCTGGTCCTATATGAGGTTTCTTCCTTATTTTTTAATTTCAAATAATGGTTTTCCATTGGTCTTTGGCTTTGATTACCTGGACTTAGGTTATTATCTCATAAAGTCCCTTATCCCTTTTGTTTGTTCCTGACTTTTCCTACATCTTCTTTTCTTTGCTTTGCTGCCATTCAAGATTCAGTGTGACGGGTAGTTTCTTGGCTAAAGTTTTCTCTGAGCAGTGGGGGTTAGGAACCTAATGGAGACAGGGTTGCTATACTGACAGTCACAGACATCCAGGGCCTGATGGGAGGTTTCATGTTCTCTGTTAGCTTGACACACCAGGGAAATAACCTTTTAATCCAGTGCAGCATATTTCATTTATTGTAGTGTTATCTAGTTTGAAGATGTTATGAAAAACATCCCCAGAGAGATTAAAGATTGCAAAAACATCCCGAGTTTGAACTTAATTCAACTACTCCAGAAGGCTAAAACAACGGAAGATGACCTTTTAGGCATTTCATATGCCAGGCCCTGTTAGGCCAGATAATGTCATGCCAAATTAGAATGTTTGCCTCCTGGGGGAGAGGAGGATAGGTGGGAAGGAGGGGTTGTGGGTATGTGTTTTAATTAAAATCATCTGTTAGTGCTAATGATCTAACATTAAAAAGTTAATAATCTACAGAGATACAAAGAAGGACCTGAACAGGGCACACATGTCAAATAAGATGGCAGAAGCATAATGAATCTATATTCTAATCAACTTTGGTAAGTGGTATAGACAAATTGGAACTAATTTAGAGGAAAATGTCCAGAAAGAGGACTCAAACCTGTTGTTTAGCTCAGGGGAGAACATTCAAGAATGTGCTTTGTGTTTTTAGATACTTGAAGAGCTATCACAAAAGAGTGAAACTAAACTTGTTTAGTTAGACCCTTGAGGGAGGAAGACTGTAGCTCAACATATGGATCAACAGAAATGTCCAAAGATTAAATGGGTGCTAGGGGAGGGGCATAAGGAAAAAAGTGAGCTCCCTGTCACTGGAAGTACTCAAGCAGAGGCTGGGCAAAAATTTGGCAACATTAAAGAACAGATTTAAATATTGGATGGAGAAGCTGGACTATACGACTTTAACTTTATGTGACAACAGGGGAATCAGTTGCATAAATCTAAAACCAATTCAATGGGCTTTTAAAAAGACATGAAAGAAAATACAGCAAAGCTAATAAAATTGAGTCCTACTCAAGCTACTCAGCCATGTGTGTGAGAAAGAGAATAACAGAAGATATTCCCACACTCTGACATCAAGTACAACCTTGGATATGGGTGCATAGCAACAAGGAGCATGGCCTTCCCATGAACTCGAGCCAGGTTGGGGCACATTTTTATAAAGGACAGAGAGATTCTGTCAGGAACAAGGAGCTTTGGGCACTGGAGGAATGCTGTAGGTTTTTAAAAATCTTAAAGAACCAATCTATAGTTTTTTTCTCTGCCAAAGTAATGACAGTGTTTCCAAAGCAATTAAGACACATATAAATTGGCCTAGGTACATGAGGGTTCATGCTTTTAGCATCTTGGCACCATCTCTCCCCATGTAAAAAAAGTGTTTTCTCTAGGAAGGCTCTGTCACATTTCTCCAGGGCTCTGTACAGAGTTTGAAAGCTGGATGAAATGACACTCCACTTGGCTGGATTTTATTGCCTGCTGTACTCTTCAATTTCCCTTCTAGCCCAGACTCAATTACAATCAAGGTTTGCAGAAGGCAAACAACATGCAGTGAACTTGCCACAGTGCCAATTAAGTGCAAACATACCATGAAAATTAAAATGAAAATCAAATGCCAACACTATGGAAAGAAACTAAAAGCTCCCACAGAAACCATGAAGAAATAAAGGCAGGGGGAATAAAGAAAGAAGAATCTGGTCTTAGCCTAGCAATGCAGCCCCAGTCCTGTTATATAACATTCTATCATCTCCCACATCTGCATAGTCTACACCTTTATCAATTTGTTTGTGTTTTAGCACATTTATAATCAAGATGTCTTAGAAGGTTGGTTTTATAAATATTATTTAATGGCAATGGCTGCTCTAGGTTTCCAAGACAACAAATGTTCTTTGCCCCAGTCACCCAGCAAATCGTCACTGCTGACAATCTTCAGGTCTTGAACCTGTGTGTTGACAGGACAGAGGTACTTTGTGGCCTAGGGAATGGCCCCAGTATGAACGTGATGGTGGTCGACTAGCATTAGAATTGGTTGGTTTGAAATCCTTGATTACATAGCCCTATAACTCTGGGCTGTGAAATCAAAAATCCCAAATCAATATTAGGGCTATAGTTCAAAAGTAGCTACCTGTTACTATTATATGTCCCTTCAGTGTCTAGTTCAGGGCTTAGTAAATATCTATTTAGTTTCTTTTTCTCCCTTTTTTTCTCTATACCCATTTCAGTTCCAAAGGCAGGTGGTACAAGATATAATAATAATAATAGTGATAATTATAATAATAGCTAATACTTAAGTAGTATTTTCTTCTTTTGGAGCTAGGTAGAAGTGGGGGTGGGGAGAAAAAGAAGTTAATCAGTATTGAATGAGGTCGGTAGGCTGGCTTCCAGTCTCATTTCTGCCACTTAGTAGCTATGTGATGCTGGGGAAATCATTTAAACTCTCCAAGCTCCAGTTTCCTCATCTGTCAAATAAAAATAATAGTTACCTCATAGGGTTACTGTGACTCATGGTAACCCTATAAGATAAATATTATTATTATTTTTTGAGACAAGGTCTCACTCTGTCATTCAGGCTGGAGTGCAGTGGTGTCATTATAGCTCACTGCAACCTCAAACTCCTGGGCTCAAGCAATCCTCCTGCCTCAGCCTCCTGAGTAGCTAGGACCACAGGTGTGCACTACCACACCTGGGTAATTTTTAAAAAAATTTTGTTATAGCAATGGGGTCTTGCTATGTTGCTCAGGCCCAGGCTGTTCTCAAACTCCTGACCTCAAGCAATCCTCCCACGATGCTGGATTTACAGGTGTGAGCCACTGTACCCAGTCCTTGGATAACTATTGGTTTTATATATTTGTAAAGCAGTACAGCACCTGGCCCATAGTGGGGCCTCAAAAGTTGTAGTTTTCATTTTCTTCTCCCTCCTCATTCCCAGAGTACTGTTTTAAAAATTCCAGATAGGACACTCTTAAATTGGGAGGTGGAATCCCCAGGATCTTAGTGTAATTCAAGGAAGTGGACACAGAAACCAGTGTTCAAAGCAACTAAACAGGGTAGTAAAGGAGAGCTACCTTAATGGGGCAATTTAGTCCTTCCTTAATCTTTCTTGTTGATCTCTAAGACATTTTGTGGTGCCCAAAGTAATGAGAATGGTAAAGTTCCTACAGCCTATCTGGTGCCTGCAAAGTATTTGGTGAATGTGTGTGTGTGTGTGTGTGTGTGTGTGTGTGTGTGTGTGAGAGAGAGAGGTGGGGGCTATGGAACATGGCGGGACATGGTTTAGAATAAATTGAAAAACCTTGCTCTCTGCCATGCAGTTGAACTCCCCCATGGCTACCACCTGGATGGTTTTACACTGCCGGAGTATAATCCTGTGTTTTATCTCTCCATCTTCCAGCTCCTCCCTACCATGGCTATCCTGGAAGATCACACCTTGCCTTTCTCTCACATCCTGACAAGCTTATGCTATCAAATCTCAAAATAGCCCAAGGTAGAATCCAGAATCCATTTAGGTTTTTAGGTGGAGAGGGAGGAGTGGGGAGAAAGGAACCAACAGTTTCTTCCCCAGAAAGCTAATGACAAAAGTCTCTGCTACCTTTCCTCTCTAGCCTTTCCTTGGGGAAAGAAAAAAACCCCAACTTCCATGATCTGCTCCATTTAGTCCTTTTTACTCAATCACATCTTCAATCTTGGTTATTACCCCACCTAGCTATGCAACAAAGAGAACTCAAACTTTGATGTGATATCCTTAGAGTCATCTGTTCCTTGCAGACATGAAGGTAACACAATCTTCTGAAAAAAAGATATTAGTCATTAGAGCTTTCACTCCAAAGTCCTCAACTTCTTCTTATTCTTTCTTTTTAGACAGAGTCTCTCTCTGTTGCCCGAGGTAGAATACAGTGGTGTCACCATAGCTCACTACAGCCTCCAACTCCTAAGTTCAAACGATCTTCCTGCCTTAGCCTCCCCAGTAGCTGAGACTACAGGCGCATGCCACTGTGTCCAGCTACTTTTTAAATTTTTTGTAGAGCCAGGATCTCGCTTTGCCATACTGGTCTCTAACTCCTGGGCTCAAGCTATCCTCCCACCTTGGCCTCCCAAAGTACTAGGATTACAAGCATGAACCACTGTGCTTGGCCAAAGTCCTCAAGTTCTTACCTCTTCAGGTATCCCCTGCCCTTATGTCTTTCAAATGCTTATCCAGTTTCTTATTCAGATTTTTAAAAAGGCTGCTATTTCTTGGGAGGATAGCTGGAGGGTGTGTGTGGGGGGGAGAAGGAATCAAGCTACAATTATAATTTTTAGCCAGAAAAAATTAAATCAGATGGTGATGAAATCCCAGGAGAAAACATAGATTAAAGTCTGCACTTTCTAAATCTGTTACTCAACTAAACACAGCTGTTAAAGATAATGTCTTTGCTGTGCGTGTACATCTATAATAATGCTGCCATTAGTATTCAGATATAATGCTGGTAACTCTCCCCATTCCTAAGATATGCACTCAGAAAAACTTTCTTGAGGAGTGAGGGGAAGGGGATTCTACACTGATCCATCCACAAACTCACCTGGTTACACTTTATGTCCACAGTATGGGAAGGGAAGGAGACTAACATTTATTGAGTGATACTCTACTAAGCACTTAATATATTTATTACTTTAATTCAAACAACAGTCTTATGAGATAGTTATTATTATCTCCTTTAATAGATAAGAAAATGGAGGCTCAGCAAAAGTTAGGTAACTCTTTCAGGCTCACCTAGCTAGCCGGAGAGAAATCAGGATTCAAACCCAGCATCGAGTTACTTCAAAGCTCACAGTCCTGCCACTCAATGGCAGGCTTCTGAGGTGACTGAGCTGAGGGCCAGGGTTTAGTCTTTAGTGGGACCACAGAAGTGGACTGACTCACCCTAAGACTATTAGGGCAAACTTCAACTCATTAACATGCTGCTCTAAACAATGAAGTTGAACTCTTTACATATAAAAATCCCTTGATAGAAAAGTAATAAGAAAAGGAGAGAAGAGGTTACAATAAGTTCTGAACCTGAACAGTATCTATAATTAAGAGTTAGCATTTATTCAAAGTATTTTTGTCAGGTCAAACTTACCAAAAGAAATATAATGATGTCTTGTCCATGAAAAGATTTTTGCACAGCTAAGAAAGTCATATTTATTATTTTTTTCCAATGTGACTTCTAGTTAAATTAAGGAATTAATAAGTGAATATGGATTATACATCACTTTACAGTTTAATAAAACTATCACATCCATCTTGTCACTTGAAAATTACAGCACTGTGGGACAGGAAAAAAGCAACTGTCATCTCAATTTACAGATGAGAAAACTAAGGACCTGGGAAGTAATAATACCAAGTTGTTGAGATGGGGCTGGGTGAACTCTGAAGGCCATGAGTGGTATCCTCTCTTCAGCACAGTTTTAAGTAGTTGAGTGACATGATCAAAGTGGCACTTTAGGAAGTTTGGTCAACTCAGGATGAATCAAAAGAATCAGAACTGTAGACGAAAAGAATGCTGGACTAGGAGTCAGGGACTCTGCATTCAAGTTACTACTTTATTACCTTATTAGTGTGTGACCCTGCAACATGAAGATAATGATCCCTACCACTTCTACTTAAAAGGGCTGTCGGGGGCTAAGATAAAAGAAATAAGGTATGTAAGAGTGTCCAATACGTCATCAGCCACTTTGAAAGAAATCAGACCTTTGGTAACTAGAGGACTTACAGTCAGTTTTTAATAAATGTTCTGTGGATCATCCATTCTGTTGTCATTTATAATACATAAGTATATTGTCATATCAATCTAAAACATTCTTTGTGAAGAAATAAGACAGTAGCTCACCTTAAAATATGCTCTGTAGCTCTTGAATACTTTAGGTAGGTACTTTGTTTGAATTAGTTGAGAATTAGGTGAATGTGGTGGCACTGCTGACTCTTCCCTTATTACCTAGTCCATTTCCTCTGAACTCTAGGAATCACTAGGGTCCAAAGGAAGCAGCCTCATTTAAAGGCCAAGATACTGGTAAGAAGGCAGGAATAGTGGGGTTATGAGTCAAAGGAAAGAGAGGTACAGCAAAATGCCTTCTATCATCTGCCATTATCGCATGAGGGATAAAGAAAAAAAATCTCCACAATTATATTTTGACCTTTTCCTGGTGCTAGAGACAGTTTAATTAACTCTCATTATATATCAAGATAAAAATTTCATTATATACCTAGATCAAATGAGTCCACTGTTAGGCCAGCTTATGAACTATGGATAAGATTTTTGGAATGAGAAAGGAGACTATCATCCCGACCCAAGTTGTTTTTATTCCCCTCTTCCTGTCCCATCCTTTACTGACCCATTTTCATTTTTGTTCCAACTATTTTCTAATTTTCTCATCTCAACTAGTTCTGTGCTTTCATCTCATCTGCTCACAAAATGTTCCAACATATTTACAACAGTTCTGAAATAATTGTACCACATTCAGATAGGGCATTCTCATCTCTGCCTTACCCTACAATGTTTAAATTGGTGGTTTTAGCCAGGATGCTAGGCCTCTGAAAAGGTGAAAGCCAGTATTATTATAAAAACAGCACCCTAAATATGATGAAGTAATTAAAGATCTGGAACTCCTATTGAGACTATCTAATAAAAGGCACCTTGCCGTTTGCAAACACATCACAGAATCAGTTTAGAGCCTGTCATTTTGTTAATACCTTGCTCACTACTGAGCTTGCTCTCCCAGAGAGGCAGTCTTAGGTTCTTGGAATATGAATAAGTGAAACTTAAGGAACTAGAGTTTTCCAGTCAATGGGTATGGAAAGCTGAACATTTTTTAGGTGGATTAACATGACAACGTTTGCTGCTACTCCTTACCCCTGCCCCCAGCCCCAATACAATAGAGCTCTGTCTTGTCACCTCCGGGTGGCAGCTCCAGCTGCTTACACTAACTAAAATCTCTGCAGTCACCCAAACAGTTGTCACTGAGAAGCTATGGAATGATGAGGCAATACTGTGATTTGATTCCATTTTGATAAAGAGGCCACAGTAGGCTCAACATTGTATTACCTGCTAAATTACTGTGGAGAATAGTGTGGCACCTTAGAGCCAATGATCTCCAGCCACTTAATTGTAGCTAGTGATTTCTTTGGTATTTTCCGAATGATTTATTTATATTGAAAAACACATTTTACTTTTATTTACTTATCTATTTAACCATAATATTGATCAACGGCAAGGGGGCAGATGTACACAGAATTTTACCTGAAAAAGGAATGGTAGCCTTTGTTCTTCTGTAGATCAAATCTTGGCCCCGTTGAAGAAAGAAGGAAGCCTATCCAAGAAGAAGAGGAATTTCTCAAAAAATGTGAGCATGTCAACATTTCTCCACGTATTGCAGATAGTGTACTGGTATGCATGAATAGGCGGCACAGACAGTGTTTGCAGGTGAATGACAATACACAGCTCTCACTGCCAACGCCTCCCACATGGCAACTTTCATTTTTTTCCTGAGCTGTTCCAAAGTGAAGCTACACCATAGTCAAGGCCCATGGGGAAATATAGAGATGTAGATTTTGAGCAAGTTAAATTGGAGTCTTATCACCCTTAGGAGTGGGCTCACTTTATTCCTACACAGTAGGATTACCTCATATTCCAAAGAGTAAGTCAACTTTTTAAGGTTAAAAATACAGTATTTCCCTAGGACAAGGAATACATTAGATTTACTAGCTGCTGACCACTTCTCCAACTTAACCTCAACCCAATTATAGGCAGCCAAGTAAACTAAAACCCAGGCTGCTATTTAAGCAGCTGCTGATGGGGCTGGGTTAAATTCTACATATTAGCAACTATTTAAACAGCAAGCTGGGGGAACTGTTTGCATTTAAAATGAATGCAAGTTTATGTCCCAACACTAAGCTGACCTATCCCCTCAGGATGTCTAATGATAAGAGTATTAACATTTATCAGTTTCCTACTGTGTGCTAGAAACTTTATATTGATTTGCATTTAACCCTTACAAAAACCCTGTGAATAGGTAGGGATTAGCATTACTATTTTATAAATGAGAAAACTAAAGCTTCTCAGAGAGTCTAAGTAACTTGTTCAAAGTCACACAGCCTTACCATCGTTCTCGGCAATATGTTGGTCACATAGCAATTTTTTGACCCTTTTTAATCTTTAATTTTTTAAAACTGATATAGTTGTACATACTTTTTAGGGTATATGTGATATTTTGATACATGTATATAATGTATAATGATCAAATCAGGGTAATTGGGGTATCCATTCCCTCAAACATTTAACTTTTCTTTGCATTGGGAATATTCCAGTTCTTCTCTTCTACCCACTTTGAAATATACAACAAGTTATTCCTAACTATTAATATAATTTCCCTACTGTATTATCGAATCACTTGTAGACATTTTAAGGAAGGGAAGAGATGCGTGTGTGTGTGTGTGTGTGAAAGTAAACAGCACTTTCCTGAGTAACTAAGAACAAATTGCTACTCAATATTTTTCTCTTATTTCCCATGTAATTTCTCCTTTGTTTACAGTCTTTTTGTGCTGGGGTTTTGTTCAGTTTGTCTTTGGTACTTCCTTACTTTCTTTTCTTAGACAACAGAGGCCTTCATTTTAACCTAGTCACACTAATACAAATGCTGGCTGGGTCCTCTAGCTCTGGGAAAGCCTGGAAAAGAAAGATTCTTGCACATTCTTGCTGCTTGGAAATAGGTCAGATGCAGAAGCCATTCACTGATTCAACTCTGGGAACCTATTACATTTTAAGCCTATAAGCTAACTATTTAATGTTAAAAATTCATTTCCAACAGATAGACATGTTTTTCACTAAAATTACCTATGATGCCAGAGTTCTGACAGATTAAATAAGAAATACTTTGACCTTCTGACCCCCCAATGTTCTTATTGTTCTCTTTTCTTTGGCCATACCTTGTTTTCAATAGTTCTTCTCCATGCCTACCACCACATCCTAAGATGGAAGCTAAAAAATGGGTTTCTGGTAGTGGGTGCCTGTCTCTATTCAAATTTACCCTGCACGTTGCTTCTTAACATAGTATTTTCTCCTCAGTCTCATGGCTCAAGAACTCACAATGAGTCACCATTGCCTATCATATCAAATCCAGTCTCCTCTGCCAGGCCTTCAAGGCCTTCTGTAACCTGGCCCCACCATATATCAGTAGCCTTATCTAACACCATGCACAGCACCTGACATGCTCCTTCCATCTCTGAGAGGCTCCTGTCCTTACTCTCCCCAAAAAGGCAAGATCTCTCTGCCTTCTTCCTCTCTGCCTCTCTAAATCTGACTCTTTCAAGGTCCAGCCCACTTGATCTCCACTTTTTCTCAATGCCTTCTGTTCCATACCACTTGACACCTGATGCTATTTTATCTTAGATTGTTTCATTTATTCTAACAAAAACCTTATTTTTTCTCTATATTTTGTGGACCCAACCAGAATATGAGCTCCTGGAAAGCAGGCTTTTAGGATTTTACATCTACCACCATACCATGCCCATAAGCACAGAGCTGGGCACGTAACAAGGGACCACTAGATCCTTTGCTGCTCAATTCCCCAAAACTATCTTCTTTGGGGAATTTGGAACATAGATTTATGTAGTTTACACTTGGAACTGGCTGGGGGAATGTAGATTTGGTTTTCATCTAAGTTTGTTACATTGTACTAATTGCCTTTAACATACTTCCTCTGCCAGAGCCAGTCTGCTTTAATTACTCCTGGGCATTCTTTTGGGAATTTCACCAATATACCAAAGGAAAATGAAATCTAACTACGTTCAAGTTGATGTAATTGTTATTGGCCTTTGTACCAAAAGCAGATAAAGGTTGGGTTTTTTTTCTTTCCTAATGTTAACTTTAATCAAAGAGTCCAAATGAGCTCAACTTAAGCAAAGCTGGTTCTATAAATAGGCCTGGAACTATACCACATGATCTAGTTGGAGGCATGGCTCATGGATGCGATAAAATTTTGTGCTTTTGGCACTTCTTGACTCATCTGATAAAACCACTTTACATTTTCACAGCACTTTATAGGTTATAAAACATTTTTATATCTGTTATTTTATTTGATCTGTGCAACAAAACTATGAAGCAGGTATCTCTCTTTTGAGGAAGGTGAAACAAACTCAAGTTAGAGAAGTTAAGAAACCTACCAAAGCCTCAAGGATAGGAAGTGGTAGAAACAAGACCTGAACCCAGGGTGTAGAGAAGTTGGGCGGGGAAGGGAGGGCACAGTACACTGGGGGCCCTAGTGACTTAACTGAGCATCAACTGTGAGCTAGGAATTGTCAGGTGATACAGATATGAAGACAGTCCTTGCCCTAAAGGTACATAAATATGTGAGAAATATATGTAAAGTCTGGGGACCTATTAATTAAAAGAAAACTGTCCAAAATGAGGTCTTCAGATCTGTGCTCCTTCCATTATTCCACACTGCCTCTCATAATTCTGTTGTGAGGGCCCAGCTCCCACTTAACCACCTTCTATCTCTTCTCCCTTTAGCTTTCAGAGGCTAATTTTTAGAATAGTTACAAAGTAGCCCTTGATGAAGTTCCAGTGCTCTCCAGAGAAAGAGTAAGAGAATACTGGTTGGAAATGAACATTGGGAGAGGTTGCTACGATCTCCTGCAGAGAGAACTGAATCAGGAGGTTAGTGGTATGAACAAATGAGAGCAGGAGTTTTGTATTTTTGTCCATTGCCAAATGTGTGGTTGGTATCGAATAACAAACCACAAGAAGTATGTTTGAGCAAGGGAGTCGGAGGAAGAGTGGAGGGAGAGAGAGGTGAGAGAGAGAGAACAAGAGGGAAGCCTTAGGTTTTGTGTATGTGAAATTTATACTAAGATTCACCCACTTACCAGGGTGTGATGTAGCTCAGTTTAGTGGAGGCCAATGGTTTTTCCATACTTGCTATTCTTGAGGATAGGGAAGGGACTGATTGACTGACTAAAATTTTGCTGTTTTCGCAATGTACATAGGGAACCAACAAAATGATGCAGACAGTAGGCAAGAACTTGAGAGCCCTGAACCAAATGGTGTTTCCAGAGGATAAATCCAGAGATTAAAAAGGGTGAGCAGAGGGTGATTTAAGGACTCATACTCTCTCTCAGGAGCTACATTTACTTTAAACTCCTCTGATTTAGAGTGCCAGAGAGAGGCCTCTAGGAGTTGGCAGCTTCTCCTGGGCTAGGCAGAATCCTTATTACCATGACAAAGAGTTCTGAAATTCTTTTAGACTTGCAAGAGGGCCCCCTCTGAGCTCAGGTTTGGAAGTTTGGCAACTAACATTAAATGCTACTTAACAAGTTAGAATATTTTAATAAAATATACTTCATACTCAGAGTTAACCAAACCAGGAGGCAGGAGGTTCAGGGGCTTAGGTCCCTGCCATCATTTCAAGCATCCTAAAGAGTTGGCAGACTAGAAAGCCCTAAGTCCTCCCTATTACAAACCATTCCCCCATATAAGTTCTTCTGCATGGGCCCTTATTTCCTACCACATCACATTACAACATTTCTGCATGGTTTTCAAGACCTGCCCCAAACAATTCCTGCTGCCCTGGTTATTATGCTTGGTCTCATTACTCTACACACCATGCTCTTCCTCCCACCCTCTTTATGTGCTTTCACGGCTAGTCTGTCTGCAACACCTTTCCATCTATATTTTTTTCTTTTCTTTTCAGGCTGGTCAAGTGAAGCAGTGGGAGTGGAGAAGGAACAAAGGAATCTGTAGCGGGTTGTGATCAATTAGTTGTAAACACTTGGACCAACCACTTTCCATCTATATTTCACCTAGTGACATTATGCTCATCTGTCAAGGACCACTTCCTCCTTAAAGCCTTTCCTGACTATTAGAGACTTAGCTGATCTCCCTTATTCTGAAGAGTAAATCTGGTCTGGCCAGGATAAGGCAGGCAGTGTGGTGGAGAATTTAAAATAGTACTACAGAATTAGGAGAACATTTGAATTCAAGCGCCTGGTCTGCCAGTAATTGGAGTAAATGACTGGCAAAGTTATCTAAGCTTCAAGCATTTGTTTGTTTTCTACTCTCTTCTTCTTTATTCATTACTTGTCTGCTATACATTAGTTTTTGATGAATCCTATGTAGATCTTGCCATTGAAGATTTTAGAACCTAATAAATGAGATATGTAGATAAATAATTAGAATAAAAAATAGGAAAAGTGATTAAATATCAAGAAAGCATCATAGAAAGTTCCTTGAGAGGTCAGAGGAAGTTAAAATTAATCCCTCAAAAAACATTTGAGCTTGACCTTGGAGCACGAACAAAAATATTGTAAGAATTGAGTAATATATAGGAAAGTGTTAGAAAAATATAAAATGTGACACAAATGCAAGGGCTAGTATTAACATTTTAACTGGGGTGAAGGGTAGGAGAAGCTGTTCTAAGAAAAGATAAGAAGGAGCAAGGAGTGATTCAATTCCTCAATTCTTTAGGCACAACCTGACAAATACTTTACTTCATAAGAAGCAATGAGTTCTCTTGATGGCAAGGCCTCCATCTAATCTCTGTCCTTTTCTACCAGCACACCAAAGACCCTACATTACATTGTACACGAAGTTTCCACCTGGAGCAGGGAACTCAGAAAGAGCCTCAGATAGGGTTCAGTAAGGTCTGACAGCAGAGGACCAATTTGAGGAGAACTATTGACATGGCTCCAAGGTAAAGGGTAACAGAATATACCAGCAAGACGAATGAGCCAGTTATAGCTTATATACAGAATAAAGACAACTGCCTTAGACTCCACTCATGGGTTGGGGAGGGATACAGCACATATGGGGGTATAAAACAGAAGAGGAGCCCAACAATAGCTAAAATGCTATTAACATGAGCTCCCTTACCAAAGTTCCATCAGGAGGTGTGTTGTCCATCTGTAAGATACACTCCCCACCTCAAACTGCTCTCCAGTCTACTGGCTGCCATTACCACCTGGGTTCAGAGAATACAGACTATTCTTTGGTTAACGCTTTCAGCAGTTTTAGGTATGAGTATGCGCACCTCCTCAGGATGTCCCCTTTATACACAGAAATCATCCTAGTGTACAATGCCAGAACTTCCTTTATATAGTCATTTTTTTCTTTTTTCATCCTTAGAGGGCAAACTTTTTTGAAAAAAGATCAGAGCTGGGCTGGGCATCTAGCCCAATATTTAGCTCAAAATGATACTTCAGTAGTATTCAGGTTCATATAAATTTACTTCAATTCAAATCAGACTCAAATTCACTGCTGGCATTAGTTACCATTATCACAGTATTATTAACCATAGTCTTTCATTGAGACTTGACCAGAACTTACTGGGAAGTACCTGTCTATGTCTTTCTCCAGAGGCTCAATTCTGCACCTTCCTTTGGAGGGTCATATCCTTGCCAAAGTCCATCGTGGGTGGCAGAAAAATTTGGCTTGTGCGAAATATATAGCTACTGATAAGAAAGTACAATGTGAGTTGGCGTGGATGCGGAGAGATAGGAACACTCCTACATTGCTGGTGGAACTGCAAACTAGTTCAGCCTCTGTGGAAAGCAATATGGAGATACCTTAAAGCGATACAAGTGGATCTACCATTTGATCCAGCAATCCCATTACTGGGCATATACCCAAAAGAACAAAAGTCACTCTATGAAAAAGACACCTGCACTCGAATGTTTATAGCAGCACAGTTCACAATTGCAAAGTTGTGGAAACAACCCAGGTGCCCAACAATACATGAGTGGATCAACAAAATGTGGTATATGTATACCATGGAGTACTATTCGGCTTTAAGAAACAATGGTGATGTAGCACCTCTTGTATACTCTTCGATACAGCTGGAACCCATTCTACTAAGTGAAGTAACTCAAGAATGGAAAAACAA
>VBSM01000568.1:827028-847761 GCA_008086735.1 Cheirogaleus medius
TTTACAATCTCCTCATTCACTGATCTGGGGGTTGCCTTGCGAATTTACATCCTTACTGTATTCAATCAAACCCTAGAACAGCTCTAGCTCTCATACTCATTTGCAATAATAATCCCTCACATTTAATGTACTGCTTTATTATATATAAATATATATATATATATAGTATTTGACACACATGATAATTTTAATACCTATCTGTGAAAGAAAGAGTTAACTCAGCAGGCCTGAGTTGCTCAAATATTGTACATTTTCAGAAGGGCTTACTTATGTGATTGGCCCTTGGCCAGCTCCTGGGAACTGAGGTCTTAGAATATTCCCTATGCTAATAACTGATAGGGCACTGTGTATGCTTGAAGCCTTGAACCATGTTGTAACAGATTGTCTAGATAGCTTGTGCAAAAAATGTGACTTATGGTGAATACCTTCTTTGTTTTTGAGGGATATGGAGTTTGGGTAACTCCAGTCAGTCACTATAGTCACTCCAATAAAAACCCTGGATTTTAAGCTCGAGCAAGCTTCCCAGGCAAAAAACACTTTGCATGTGTTTCTACAGTTCATTACTTGGGGATTAAGAACAACCTGTGTGACTCTACTGGAAAAGGACTCTTGAAGCTTGTACCTGGTATCTCCAGTCTGCCTGATGTACATTTTTCCTTTATTGATCCTGCTTTCTATCTTTTTGACATGAGAAACTGTAACCTGATTATAATAACTTCTGAGTTCTATGAGTCCTTCTAGCAAATCATTGAACTTGAGGGTGGTATTGGGGACCACCAGTACACTGTCTAACAATGTTATTATGAAGATTATCACCTCCATTTTACATATAAGGAAACTGAGTTACTGAGTTTAGGAGAGATCAAATGGCTTGAGCTGGTACTTGAAGTCAATTCTTTCCAAATCCCATGCTCTTTATACCGTACTAAACTGTTACCTATATAAATTTTGTTGTGGTTAAGGGGTAGATAAAATGGTAACAGAGGTCCCTTTCAGCTCTAACAGTTACTAACTATATGTTTGAAGTCCATATGAGAAAAAATGAGGAAGCACAACTAAAAAAATGCAAAGTTTATTCAAGTTATCTCCCCCTTTTTCCCTATGCACACTTCACTTCTGTATTAGGATGTCCAGGGCTCTAATGACACTCTATAAAAATGTATGGGCAAGGAAAATTACACTTTAAAGAATGACTAGTTCTATCATATATGTCTTCCCTCAGGCATCCTGCCTAGTCCTTGGCAAATAAAAACTGTACACATGAATTTGGGAAAGAACCTAGTTGGGTTTGTTCAGTGTAATTATTAAGGTAAGAATGAAAGGGAAAGTTTATAGCTTTCTCTGACCTGACCTTGCCAACATAACCTTACTTTGCTCTAAATTTCCAAAAGGCTGGCTTTGTCACTCAACACTCCCCATACATCTGTGTAGTCTGTCTCACTAACTAAGCTGTATGTTCTGAGAATGGTGAGGAAAGAGATTGTGCTTAAATAGGGTGATAGACAAAACTTACAAAATAAATCCCCTGTCATGAAATTTGATATTAATAAAATATGTTTTATATTTTAAACTGAACACTAACACAAATGAATTAATTAGTCTACAGCCTTGCTATTATCCCTAACATTAAAATCTCATTGGCTGAGTTTAAAGCCCTGAGCTGAGCTTTTTCTTGTTGTTATGCTGGGCAAAATTTTCCACTGAGCAGGGGAAGTGGGCAAATACCCGCTTGTGTAGCAATTAATCTTATTCCTTGGCAATGGCTTCCTAGAGGATCTTTCTGCTCAGAGTTTGGAATCAGCAAGTCCAGTTTCACTACAGTGTGTGGGGGTTTTCATAGATTTATATCACTCAGGAAAGAAGCTTGTTTGTCTATGCAGAGAATGTTGGGTTGCTTTTATAGTGGGTTGGGGGATAGAATTTGTCCTTTCAAGAGATAGAAAAAAACTCTGATAAATTCCTAAAGGGAGAGATAAACACATCAAGATTGGTTTATTTTTTAATCATACATGGAAGGGAATATCTAGAGAGAAAGGAAGAAGAGGCAGCTCAATTATAGAGGTATTTTTAGGCACACACTAGCAAACACACAGCATGTCACATCAGTTCATAAAACTGGGCTCTGCAAGCAAAAAGGCAGACCATTTGCTCTTACTATAAAGTTCCAGTTTTTTTTTTTTTGAGACAGAGTCTCACTCTGTTGTCCGGCTAGAGTGCCGTGGCGACAGCCTAGCTCACAGCAACCTCAAACTCCTGGGCTCAAGCGATCTTCCTGCCTCAGCCTCCCAAGTAGCTGAGACTACAGGCACACGCCACCACATCCAGCTAATTTTTTCTATATATTTTTAGTTGGCAAATTAATTTCTTTCTATTTTTAGTAGAGACGGGGTCTCCCTCTTGCTCAGGCTGGTTTTGAACTCCTGACGTTGAGCGATCCGCTTGCCTCGGCCTCCCAGAGTGCTAGGATTACAGGCGTGAGCCACCGCGCCCGGCCTGAAGTTCCAGTTTTGAGGAACTATTACTATTTTGAACCCAGCACATGCCCCCATACACAACCACACACACCTAACCAGATGATTATACAACATTCCTAAACTAAGAACACTCTTTAATCTAGCCTCCATTTACAAACTCAAAAAGCACACATTTACTATATGATTCTGACAGGAGGAGGGGAAATATGCAGAATTTAGGGCAAAACAGAAGTAGGTAATTGGCAATAAGGTTGTTCACACACACACACACACACACACACACATCACTTGTCCCTCCCATGCTCTACATTGCATCAGTTGATTTCAGTAAGGCTAAGTCTCCTTCACTGGAGGAAGATAAAGACTGAAGCCATGGGCATTACAGAGTTCCTTCTATACTTGCCCAATACCTACCTTGGCTGCTGTTAAGATTCACTAAATGTAACCAGTAATAAAGCAAGACCTACTTAGCTAATTTGAATTATTGCTTTTGGTCTGGATCTCAGTTTCCCCAAATATAAAAGGAAGGGACAGAACTGGACCTCCCAGCTAATATCCTATGGTTCTTTGATACTATTACAAATCATTGCATATGCCACATGACAGATGTCAGGGATGTGTTCAAGACTTACTTCTTACATACAGGCCCACACATACACATGGGGCTTTTCTTTTTGACTCAGACAGGCAGGGGAGCTTAGAAGGTCAAGGCTTTCTAAATACAGATAAATAAGCTGAAAAGATTATAATGAGTAGTTGCTCTTTTCCCTAGCTTGCCTCTTTTGGAGAGAGAGGAGTGCTAAGCTACAATGGCAAGGTCTAAAAGAATCTGGCCACAGTTATGGTGACAGTGCTTTGAGGACTATTTGTTTCTGCACTGCTGGGAAGAGAGAGAACACTCCTCCTAAGAAGCCAAACTTCCTTTTGAGCTTTCAGCCAGAGCAACTACATATGATTTCTAAGCTAAAGCCACCTCTAGAGCTGGAGTTTGCTGGACCCTGGCATACACCAAAGGAAGAGGATAACCTAGGTCCAGAACATCGGAGTCAATCATGAATACCAACTGGAATCCAAAATAGTATTATCTACCGAATGTGCCAATATTTACTTGGTAAACTGAAATAATGCAGATTTTGTGAGGGTGAGGAATTACCTTACAAAATCAGTTCAATCTGGAATTAAGCTGATGTATTTTCTACAACTGCTAGACCAATCAATCAATCGATCAATCAATAATAAAAAATTACCCAGCTACTAAATTCTGAAAAAAACACTAAGTCACTTCAGGAACTAAATATCTACTTCTGATGCAGGGGAAACAGATTGTATTTTCAAGACTGATTTATTAATGTATGATACTACCTAACATGCATAGCATTTCATATTCTGTCTGATTTGATAATTAATGATTAATAATTCACATTTGTGTCATGTTAAATATATAAAGTATGTTTCATATTATTTATCTTATGTTGATCCCTTCCAACAACCTTGTGAGCATGAATGATTAGGTATTATTATCCTATTTTACAGACAATGAATATGAGGCCAAGAGAAGTAGGACAATACATAGCTGGCAGTAGAACCCAGGCATCAAGTCTCCATGCGGTTTCTACTTTGCAATCAGGTCAGAAAGGGACACAAACATAACATGATGTTGCATACCCCATTTCAGGTCCAAACTCATTATCTAACCCAAAGCTTATCATCACACAAATTTATCTATTGAGATACTTGCCAACATGAAACCCGAGTCTAACCTCCTGAATAAGTAGATAGGTACATGCCGGTGCCAGAAATCATGTATTCTATTTCCTGATTTTGGCTAGAATATCCCTTTGCCAAGAAAAGGGAAGGGGGGAAAGTGATACAATTTTACCAGTCTCCTGGAATCTCTCAAAGAGTTCCAGTTCCCACAGTGCCAGCAAGTACCCTGCCATCTAGTGGTCATTTGCCAAAACTTCATCTTCCTGGTAAGAGGGCAAGGAGTCATCCTGTGGCTATTCCATTTTCCATCCATATGGAATATGGTATGAGAGTGATCACTATTTCAGTGCAGCTCAGGAACATATATCCCACTGCACCATACACACATACTCATTCCAGATTTCTTAGAAATGGATTGTGTTAAAAGTTAGTGGTTTAAACAGATAGGATCCAGCAAATGCACTTCTAGGTATTTACCCAAGTGAATTGAAAACGTACATCCACACAAAAACCTGCATGTGGATGTTTATAGCAACTTTAGTCATAATTTCCCAAAGCTATAAACAATCAAGATGTCCTTCAACAAGGGAAGGATAAACAAACATCCATACAATGGAATACTATTCAGTGCTAAAAAGGAACTATGTAAAAGGACCTGTTGATTCACATAACACGAATAAGCCTTAAATACATTTTGTTAGGAGACAGAAGCCATACACCAAAGGCTACATATTGTATTATTTCATTCATATGAAAGCTAAAACCATGGGGATGAAACAGTCATCAGTAGTTTCTGGATGTTATGGGAGGGGACTGGTTGATAAAAAAGAGGTTCACAGAGGAATTTTCAGAGTGATGGAATTCTTCTGTATGGTACTAGGGTGGTGAGTACATGACACTATACATTTGTCAAAACCTACAGACTTGCCTTAATATATGTAAATTTAAAAATCAACCAGATATCAGAGGATCCCACGATGGAATGCAGACTATGACAAATGAATCTAACTGCATTACAAATGTGTGACTTAACTGCACTGGAAGTGGGGGGAATGAAGCTGATTTAACTTTGGAAAATTGTTTTTTGACTAGAAACTATAAGGATAAATTGGCTGGGCGCAGTGGCTCATGCCTATAATCCTAGCACCTGGGGAGGCTGAGGTGGGAGGACTGCTTAAGGTCAAGAGTTCAAGACCAGCCTGAGCAAGAGTGAGACCCCATCTCTACCAAAAATACAAAAAATTAGCCGGCCATGGTGGTGCATGCCTGTAGTCCTAGCTACTTGGGAGGCTGAGGCAGAGGACTGCTTGGGCCCAGGAGTTTGAGGTTGCTGTGAGCTAGGCTGACCCCATGGCACTCTAGCCCAGGCAACAGAGTGAGACTTTGTCTCAAAAAAACCCAAAAAAACAAAAACAAAAACCAAAAATCAAAAAACTATAAGGATAAAGACAAAGAATCATATATAAACACTATAATGTATTTGGTAAATTTGTTTCTCATGGAGGTATAGGTGAACAATTCTGAAACCAGATGAAATGTACTGAGGTTGAACAAATAAGTAAAGGGATGGTGGATAATGGAAGCCGGGTTTTTCACTGTCATAGAGGGAAGTTACAGATATATAAGACAGTAAGGCTAGAATGAACTCTATAGTACTGGATTAGAGTTGGAGACACCAATATGAACTCATGTTTAGCTTAATGTATATACAAATGGACGATACACAATTATAGATATGTATGTATACAAAAGTTAGTACACAAACGTATATTACCTAGCTCTCTCTGTCCACTGAGGTGGTCTGGAAGTGCTACGGTTTGGAAATGGTTTGTTTGGTTCCACCAAGTCTTATGTTGAAATTTGATCCCCAATGTTGGAGGTGGGGTCTGGTGGGAGGTGTTTGGGTCATGGGAGTGGATCCCTCATGTATGATTTGGTGCCATCCTTGTGGTAATGAATTCTCGCTTTATTAATTCCCATAAGAACTGATTATTAAAAAGAGCCTGGCACCTCCCTCCCCTCTCTCTCTTGTGTCTGCTTTCTTGCCATGTGACCTCTGCACCCTTAGCCTTCTGCTGTAAGTGGAAGCAGCCTGAGACCCTCATCAGAAGCAGATGCTGGTAGCATGCTTATTGTACAGCCTGCAGAACCATGAACCAAATAAACCTGTTTTCTTTATAAATTACCCAGATTTAGGTATTCTTTTATAGCAACACAAATGGACTAAGACAAGAAGCAATGATAGCTTGGTAACAATGATCACTCCTAAATCTTGGTTTCCAAATACCATTCTCCAATAAAGGGAACCAGAGTTCCTTGAAGAAATGGCATTCTAGGGCTAGGTCAGGGAAAATACAAGATGAGTCTGGAGTATCTTGTGGTACCAGAAGATAAGCAAGTATTAAAAAAAATGAAAGAAAGGAAGGGGGCACGTGTCAAGGGACACAGGTGCCAACGTGAAAGATTTTTCAATAGCCAAAGCATGAACGACATGAATAACAAAATAGATAAGGTTGTGGCAAATTAAAATCCAAAGTATAAAATTAATATATACAAGCCCATGCACATACAGTATAAATATTAATAAATGATCAAATAAATACATAAATGTTGGAGAAGAGATAGATCTTCCTTACAGAAGAATTCCAAATAATAAAAGGAGGTTGAGCTTAGGTGTGGGTTAAACTTACTTACAAAGAATAGAGATTGGAAAGGGAAAAATAGTAACTTTATCTTGGAAATACATTGCAAATACTACCTTAATCAAAACACAGTAAACACTACCTTAACCAAAAAATAACTAGTAATATTACTAGTGACGATCTTGTTGGCATTATGTATCCCTTTATGTAATGTGACAAAAATGGCAGTTTACCTCTGTGCTATTCTTCTGCAAAACCCCAGTGCAATCATAAAAAAAACATCAGACTAACACAAATTGAGGGATGCTCTGCCAAACACCTGATCAATACACCACAAAAATGTTAAAGTTATGAAAAAACAAGGAAAAACTGTGAAACTGCCACAGATCAGAGAAGACTAAGGACGCACGATGACTAAATGCAATGTGTTATCTTGAACTGGATCCTGATTTTTTTAAAAATAAAAACAGACATTAGTGAAAAAAAAATCTGAATGATGTCTGGAGTTTAGTTAATAGTAACATACCAATGTTGGTTTCTTAGTTTTGATAAATGTACCATAATAATGTAAGATGATAACCTTAGGCAAAACTGGATGAGGGGTGTATGGGAGCTCTTTGTACTAGCTTTGCAACTTTTCTGTAAATATAAAATTAGTCAAAAATAAAGGTTTTTTAAAAAAATTAAACCATGTGGAATATATGGAAATGCTCACACAGAAGCACACACAGAGTTAGTAGTTTAAACAGATGTCTATCAGATTCCTCCTTAACATACAACCACCGAGGAAGAACAATCTTCTGAAGTCAGACATTAACCATTATGTGACTGTGTGACCTTAAGCACGTTCCTTTTTTCAACTTTGGGCTTGAGTTTTCCATCTGTACCACGAGAAGTTGAACTACATGGTCTCCAAAGTCCCTCTACCCAGCCTGGGCTTCTTTTTGGCTGTGTGGGTGATAGGGGCAGAGCCCAAAAGCTTCCCTTGGGTTTGCTTAACAAAACCAGCTGTTTTACCAACACAAGCTCAAAGTAGAATGTTCCATGTGAGTTTCAATCACCTGCAATCCCAGAGAGATGGGTTCAGTAAGAAGCTGGATAGAACTGTGCATGGTATAAGCCCCCTGTCTTGGCAGTGTTCTGTGTTCTCTAGGAAGTGAGGGAAATGTGAAAGCCAGTCTAAAGGTGGGGTTGTTTAAAAAGGGACAATGAACTTGAATTTCTATGGTTAAGATATATGTAACTTCTTCCCAAGCCATGGCTGCTCAACCACACTCACTAAGCAAGGATACATTGCCAGTAAAGTGAAGTACCTTAAAAATGCCATTCTTTCTGTTTACCAGATACAGGGAGGTGATATTCAAGAGTAAGTGATACCTACCTTCCAAAAGAGAGTTGGGGCAAGTCAGGGCAATCACATTATTATTACTCCCTAGTCTTGAAGGTCTTTGGTTAGGCCAGATCCTTCAAGGAAATAACCCTTAACTTCCTAGAACTGGAATGCTCTAGCTTCAGACTTTGACATTACTTCAGTGGCTTTACAAGAAAGAGATGGCTGAGAAAGATGTGCACCCTCACTTTCGAAGATAGTGACTGTGTGTGATAAATATGTATACTCACACACAGTACACCAACCTCAAAACTAAAGGGCTAGATCACCATCTTGTAAAAGATTTAAACCACCAAAAGTCTTCTAGCTCATTCCAGCTGCCTACAGCCTAAGGTAAGATTAAAATAATAGAGGTACAAAATAAACCTAAAATTCAATGGAGAATTCCAAATCTTATCAGCCTGCAAGAGAATTAAGGAGTGCCTAACTTAGAAAGGCTATCACTGCCACCACCACACTTAGCTGTATTTAAACCCAATAGCTGCTTTTATATTTCTTTCTTCCCTCAATCAGAATTTTTAACAGGTCCAACTATCAGTATGACAGATAACCCGAGAAACTCTGGCTTTCCTCTGAAGTTCACAGCTTTGAAGCCAAAGGGGCTTTCTGCAGAGGTTGTTTCTTAGGGCATATTCTCACTTTCATCTTTGTATTTAGATAATTCTAATAAAGAGCAAAGTGGACATTAGGGCCCAGCTACTATAATTTTCTTACCAGATATTTTTTGTTCACTTTTTTTCCAGTACATTTTCTACCAGCACAGAAACTCCAATTAGATGGCAATAGAATACAGGCCTTTTATTTTAATGTGCATACTTCTCCCACAAAGAAACAAAACTTTGGCTATTCCCTCTATTAACATATCTTTATTGATGCTAACTTAAAAGATTTACTCCAACTGCCAGTGTGCAACAATGCAACAGTCACAGGGTAAATGGAATAAGAGAAAAGGAGAAATCAGAGAGAAAGATACATTGGAGGGAAGGGTAAAGAAACAGGGAAGTGGGGAAGAAAAAGAAATGGTGTAAAGAAAATAGGGGAAATAAAACAGAAAAACCAGAGGAATAAACATAAGCAGTGAAGAAAAAAAACATGACAGTGAAAAAAGGGAGTAATGAAGAAAGCACTCAGATTGCTACTGCTTTTTAATTTTATTGACTATTGATACTGTAGATCTAAGATTTGTTGTTGAGTGTGAAGTAAGTTGGATTTCATTTGCTATCTGTGTGTAAAGGGTGATTTCACAAAGGCTTCAGTAAAGACCTGGATCTCCTTCACAATGAGTCCATTGACTCATTCTTAACCCCGTTATAAAATCTTATTAGAATAGGGAGCTAATGACCCCAGTTTGTGCTGGCATCAGAGCTGCCAACAAAAAAATTGTTTCTGAGTTCCTATGGAATTAAAGACAAAGTAGCCCTCTTGCCCCTTGCTATTTACCACATTGGTCAGCAGCACATGCACACACATGCATGTACACATGGACACACACACACTTCCTCAAATTGAAGGGTTTGGCTGGCTTAAAACAATAATGAATTCTCAAAATCCAGTAAAAGAACATTATAAACTGATAAAAGAGTCAATTCATCAAACACAACAATTATAAACATATATGTACCTACAAACAGAGCTCCAAAATATGTGAAACAAAAACTGATAGAACTGAAGGAGAAATAGGCATTTCTATAATAATAGTTGGAGACTTCAATACCCCATTTTAAATAGTGGATAGACAGCTAAACAGAAGATCAATGAGGAAATAGAGGACCTGAACAAGACCATAAGCCAAAAAGACCTAACATACACACAGAGAACGCTAGACCCAACAACAGCAGAATACACATTCTTCTTAAGTACACATGGGACATTCTCTAGGACAGGTCATATCTTAGGCCACAAAAAAAGTCTCAATAAACTTGAAAAGACTGAAATCATACAAAGTATCCACTAATTTGTGTGTAACCTTGGGAAACTCTCTTCTTTTTGGGCCTCAATTTCTCTTTCTCTAAAATGAGGGTGCATGTGGGGGGTAATGACCTTTAAGGATCCTTCTGTCCTGAACAATCTGATTCTAAGTGAAACATTTGTTCACTAAAAGCAATACCCTTGAGTGTTCTGAGAACTTTCACAATTGTAAGGCTACTATTAGCCTTTTAAAGATTCCTCATCCTGTTTTTATTTCCTTTAAAAAATTATACATAGTAAAAATAACTTTTTGTTGTACAGTCCTATGAGTTAAACTTGCATAGTGTCAGTTCTTCAACTTGTTCTTCTCTTTCAATATTGTGTTCACTATTCTGTATCTTTTACCTTTTCATGTAAACTTTAGAATAAACAATTCGTTGATATCCACAAAATTACTTACTAGGATTTTGATTGGATTGTGTTGAATCTAAAGAATAAGTTGGGAAGAACTGACATCTTGACAGCATTGACTCTTCCTAGCTATGTACATGGAATATCTCTACATTTATTTATATCTTCTTTAATTTCTTTCATCAGAGTTTTATAGTTTTCCTCATACAGATTTTGTACATATTTTGTTAGGTTTATGCCTAAGTATTTCCTTTTTGGATGCTAATGTAAATGGTATTGTATTTTTAACTTCAAATCCCAATTGTTCATTGCTGGTATATAAGAAAGCAATTGACTTTTGTATATTAGTCTCAAATCCTGCAACCTGGCTATAATAACTCATTAGTTCCAGGAGGTATTTTTTGTTGATTCTCTAGAATTTTTGCACAAAGAATCCAATGCCTGATGATCTGAGGTGGAGCTGAGGTGGTGATGCTAGCACTGGGGAGCAGCTGCAAATACAGATTATCATTAGCAGAGAGGTTTGACTGCACAGAGAGCACAATAAATCAATCACTTGCAGTCTCATATGAAAATCCTATCAGTGAGTGGCAAGTGACAATTAAGCTGCATCTGGTGGCAGGCTTTATAGTGGCAAGTGAGTTGATGTACTTCATTTATACAGCTGCAACTGGTAGCAGGCTTTAAGTCAGAATCGGACACTTATTTTAGTCCACACGTGGCCCGTCCATTATTTTATTTACCACTTCCACCGCACCTTTCCCCCCCATGCTGCACACTTGTCTCAGTCACAGTTTTGGTAAGCTCACAAACTAATCCCAGCAAAAATGAGTAAAAAACATCACTGGAGACCTCGTTTGAAAAGGGGGAAAGACTCAATGATGAGACAGCAGAAGACTCTAAGACTGCCAAAAAAATGAAAGCTGCATTTAAAACAAAATACCAAGAGTCCTACTTAAATTACAGGTTCATTGCAACAGGTGATTCACATTCTCCAAGCCCGCTTTGTGTATGTGGTGATCAGCTATCCAACAAAGCCATGAAACCTTCAAAACTGCTTCACCACAAGGAGACCAAGCATCCTGCATTTAAAGACAAGCCTTTGAAGTTTATAAAAAGAAAAGAATGTGAACATGAACAACAGAAGAAATTATTGAAGCCCACCACTTCATCAAATGTGCCTGCACTGAGAGAGCGTCATTCTCAGTGGCTAACTGCATTGCTAAAGCTAAGAAGCCCTTTACTATTGAACAATTTATCCTGCTTGCTGCTAAGGACATTTGCCATGAACTTTTAGGAGAGGCTGCAGTTCAAAAGATGGCATGTATTCCTCTCTTGGCTAGCACCATAACTAGACGAATTGATAAAATAGCAGAGGGTATTGAGGCAAAATTGTTAGAGAGGATTAATGAGTCACTGTGGTACGCAATCCAGGTTGACAAGTTTACTGATGTTGACAACGAGGCAACAATGCTTGTTTCTGTGTAATATATTTTTCAGGAGGATGTGCATGAAGATATGTTATGTGCACTTTTGTTGCCAACCAACACCACAGCTGCAGAACCATTCACATCTTTGAATGATTACATATCAGGAAAACTGAATTGGTCATTTGTGTCTGTATATGCATGGATGGAGCAGCTGCCATGACTGGATGGCTTTCTGGTTTCACTACTCAGGTCAAGGAGGTCACTTATGAATGTGAGTCTATGCACTGTGTCATCCATAGAGAAATGTGGGCTAGCCAAAAAATGTCACCTGAACCAATGTTTGGCAGGATGTCATTAAAATTATCAACCACATTAAAGGAAATGCCCTTAAATCATGTCTGTTCATGCAGCTCTGTGAGGAGAGGGACGCAGAGCACACAGGTCTTCTCTTATACACAGAAGTGAGATGGCTTTCTAAAGGTAGATCACCCGCCTGAAGTTTTGAGTTATGAGAGCTGCTCCAGAGATTTGCTTTAGAAAAACAGTAACCACTGGCAGCATATTTATTTCAGTGACACAGAATGGGTAGCAGAACTCACTTACCTGTGTGACATATTCAACCTGTTCAATGAACTCAATCTGTCTACTTCGGGGGAGAATGACAACTGTGCTCAAGTTGGCAGATAAAGTGGCTGCATTCAAAACCAAACTGGAATTATGGGGGTGACGAGTGAACACTGGCATTTTTGACATGTTTCAAACATTAGCAGAGATTTTGAAAGAGACTGAGCCAGGTCCTCTTTCTCCCAGCTGGTGCATGATCACCTATCTCAGCTTCCAAAAGAGTTTGAGCACTGTTTCCCAACCACAAAAGACCCCCAAATCGGGAAGGAACAGATCCATGACCCATTTGTGAATAAGCCAGGTGATTCAACTTTGTACTAGAAGAGGATCAACTGTTTGAAATCGCAAATGACAGTAGCCTTAAAAGTATGTTTGCGACAACTTCAAATCTCCATACATTCTGGATTCAAGTCAAGGTGGAATATCCTGGGATTGCCGCAAAAAGCACTGCAAAGCCTGCTTCCATTTCCAACATCCTATCTTTGTGAAGCAGGGTTTTCTGCAGTGACAGCAACCAAAACGAGATTATGGAGTAGACTGGACATAAGCAACATCGTTCAGGTGTCATTTTCTCCCATCACCCCCAGATGGAACCATCTAGTTGCAGGAAAACAAGCTCAGGGCTCCCACTGATTCTGCATTATGGTGAGTTGTATAATTATTTCATTATGTTACAATGTAATAATAATAGATATAAAGTGCACAATAAATGTAATGCACTTGAATTATCCCGAAACCATCCTCCCCCACCTCCCACCCCCAAGTCTGTGGAAAAATTGTCTTCTGTGAAACTGGTCCCTGGTGCCAAAAAGGTTGGGGACTGCTAGACTAAGACACCATTTTAAAAAAGTATTAACATTTCCTTGTTACACGCAGATGGTTATTTCTACTAGGAATAAAAGGCAAAAATGAAAGTCATAATGTAATTAAAATTGTAGGACCACGTCTCGTGCCCAGATGAAGGCAAAAGCAACTGTCTACTTTAGGGAATATGAGTTGGTATGAAGCATGGGGCCCTGCCAATCCTGCATTCACAAGAAATTTGAACAGAAAATTCCCAGAAAAATTAAAGAACTGTATTTGCATTGTGTTTTCTTATTCATTTATAAAACCCTCAGGAGTTGGTCAACCCAAGAGCTACAAAGTTTAGTTTAAAAACCTGACGTACCCAATCAAGAATTTTGGGCCAACATTGGTCCAAAAAACACTAAGCAGAGATGTTAGTTTAGTGGCCTCACTGAGACATATGACATGCTGGATTTTTTTTCCCCTCTGTTTTTTTCCTTTATTTCAGCATATTATGGGGGTACAAATATTACGGTTACGTATATTGCCCATGCTCCCCCTCCCCCCTCGAGGCAGAGCCTCAAGGATATGCTGGATTTTGAATCTAGGTTTCCTGATGCCAAATCCATTGTTCTTCCTAGTTTATTATAGACACACTGCTTTTGCATCTCCCTCCACGCCATTATCAATCACACTTGCATCCTGTGTGATGTTTAGCACGCAGTAGATACTCATTATTTGACTGAATGATGAGGGTGTTTGGTTTACTGTATGCAAAGGAACAGAAATAAGAGAGCTGAATAATAAACATTTGAACCCAGGAAACTCAAAGACCGTTATTGGTAGAACTGGCTTTTAAACAGGATTACAAAATAATTCTATGAGAGTAGGATCCATCAAAAGGAAGAAAGAAAATATATCAACATGGCTTTGGGGTTTTTGAAAAGAAGAAAATTTCAATATGTTTTCTTCTCTAGACAGAGTAAGATAATGATTGCAAGTTATAAATTGAATCATCCTTTTACTACTTGAAAGCTGCAATTCTTTGTAATTAGGATTTTTTAGAAAATTACAATTGTAGAAAGCTTATCTCAAGGATAAGAAGTCTTTTATTCATTTTAATTTTTAATAAATGCTAGACTTCAAGAATAAAACAGGGAGATATGTGGGGGAGGGGCTTTCTAGTGGGTGTACCATAAATAACATACAATATTGGTATGTAAATTACTCTTCTAGCTTAATGTGTGTCATTCAAGTAGCTCTAAGTTTAAAAGATACCCAATGTGGTCTACCATAGGCTTGGCAGAAAAAAATCAAAGTAAAAGTAACCTAAACTCTAGTTTTAGGGAGTATGGTACAATAAAAAAAAAATTGAACTGACCATTAAGAAACCTGGGTTCTAGATCAAGCTCTGACATTATTATCTCACCTTAGGCAATCCATTTCTCCTCTGGGCCTCAGTTTTCTCTTGTGTAAAACAGTCCTAATGACTTCCAAGAATCATTTCAAAGATCAAATGAAATACAAAGAAGGTTATCAGCTGCTCTACAAATTGAAAGTGATATAATGGCTAAACAGAGGGTAATCTCATTTGCTTCTTCTAAAGCTCAATTATTAAACTGAAGTCAAAGGGCTGCAATATGAAGCCCAAGGATTACTCATAGTAGCTACTATTCAGTGAGTACCTACAACATGCCAGGCACTGAACTTTATATACATTATCTCACTTAATATTTATAATATTTAATATTAACAATTATATAAGGGAAATTACTATTATCCATATTCTACAAGGGAGAAAAGTAAGGCACATGAAAGAAGCAGTAACATAGCTAAGGTCCCACTGTAAGTATCAAAAAGAGGAATTCAAAGCCAGGTTTGTTTAAACCCTAAAGCTGTATTCTTCTACCCCTTTTTAGTCCAGATCACAAGACTTTCTCTAATTGTCTACATATATTTAATACAATAAAGTTTAGATCCCCTTAGCCTAGCAATAAAGGTCTTCCAAGAAGGCTTACATGTTTACCTTTCCAATCTCATCTCCAAATATGACTTCCCCTTTCGTTTTCCCTTCACTTCCACATACCATCTGTAGGCCATGTGTCATGGACTGGCTCCTCCCACAAGAATTATATAAGAAAGCATCCTATTAGAAGTAAAGCTGAAGTCTCCATTCCAAGGTCTCATTGTCGATGGCATTATGTCTGGTGTTAAAACTGTAATTCACATATTTAGCATAATCTTATAGACAAACCCAAATCCTCTATCAGCTTAAAATATTCACTTACAGCTCTATTCCTTAGCTAGTAACAGTTGTCACACAGCCTAGACTGAGGAGATTAGAGGTCAGGAGAAAGACTTTCTGAGTTTACCTGCTATCAGCAAAAGTCATCCATTCCTCCTAAACAAGCTGGTATTGCCTAGCCATCTCTCTGAGCCTGTAGGCTAGTTAGATTCTTTGAACTCATACCCTCACACTTGCAGAAGAGACCAGTTGCATCATATAGCTAGCTTACCACTTTCTTGGCTTCCGACAGCACAGTAACAGGATTCCCTAGTTCATCATAGGGTCCCAGGATGCTAAACTCCTGAGTAATTGTAGCAAGGAAACCTCTTTGCTGTTTGCCCTTGCCTTCCAGGCATGGAGAAACATCTGCAAGGGGGTGGGTAGATTTGATAAATTCCCATCCAAACATAAAAGGAGGAAGAATCTAGCTTCAAAGAGAATATTTATGTGATTCAATTAATCATTCCCCCCTCCAACCAGATTGCCAAAATCATAATTTGCTGAAAAATACACTGCTATGATTTAGTGAAGATTAGATAGAAGGCAGAATTGGACCATGAGAGAGTTAGGAAGGAGAATTTCATGCTATCAGTACTTCTAGCATTCAAGCTCAGTAAATAGTAACTAACATATCTCAGAAGCTATTTTATTCACTATTAATCACTAGCGATAACTCGTTTGGTATACACAATTTATACATCATATCCAAACATCATCTAGACTTAACTAAACCTATACACACACATACATGTGTCCCCCCACAACAAATAAATATATAGTTTCTTTAGCTTGATAGCCTCTTCTTAAAAAATTTATTTAAATAAATTTGTTTGTTAGTTCCTTAAAGTAAAATAGATCCTTACCAACCTATTTGGGATCTTTACTTTTCATTGTGTTTAATATTTTATATTCTTTTGACAAGTAATCAATTAAGGTACAGTATCCTTTGTAAAGATGCCAAATCAGGCTCACTTTCTCTTGATTCAAGGATGATGCAAGAAACTTATCAGTTAAATATTACATGGGACAATATGATACCAAGAAGAGGAGAGGCAGGCCAAAAAAGATAGGAGTCAGGGCTGCAAGAAACAGGAAGTCTTAGGAGAAAAAGAAATGGAAGAAAGAAAATCTGAGTAAAATAAAATCAGAGGAAAGAAGATAAGATTAGAGAAAGATATCCGAAGAGTAGAAAAGTTTGAAAGAGAGTTTCAAGAAAAGCCATCATTTGCCAAATTTTATAGGAGCCCAGAGAACGTAAATGCTTGTCCAAGGTCATAAAAAGGCAGAACTGAGACCAGAGACCATAGTCTTTTGACTCCAAGTTCATTCAGTGCAACTGCAGCTTTTTCATCTAATGTGATTGATAGCTAATTTAGGAAAACCAGCTGTAGTGAAAAAAGCACATGTCTAAGAGTAACACTGACTGCTTTTTAATCCCAGAGAATATTGGCCTACCTATTAATAATTACTCTTTATACCATAGTTTCTTCTGCCGTCAAACAGCAATTATAATATCAGGCCCAAAATTCCTAGGGAGGATGTGAGGCTAAAGAAGAGAGGTGAGAAAACACTTCGAAATAAATATTTCAGTCAACTGAGATTCTTTAAGGAGCTGCAGTCATTAGATGGCATAGCCTTAATTAAACAAAAAGACAGAAAGCAAATGATTCAGAGCCTCCACATTACTTACTCTGCATTAAGTTCAAGCTTTAGGGAAAACAAAAAGCAAAACAAAAGGCAGATGTATAAAATAACATACTGAGAAAAAGGATAAATACTTGTCCACAGGTCCCTCCTTAACACAAGGTGCTTTTCCAAGAGCTGCCCGCAGGTGCCACCAAACAGAGACCAGAGCAATTCTATGCATTCTAAGGATGAGTTTTTTTTTTTTATGGTTGAGTAGTACTCTATGGTATAATAATAATTTTTTTTCTTTTCTTTTTGCAGCAACTTGGATGGAACTGGTGACCATTATCCTAAGTGAAGTATCTCAAGAATGGGAAAACAAATACCACATTTTCTCACTAATAAGTAGGAGCTAAACAATGGGTACACACACAAAGAGTTTAAAGAACATTAGAAATTAAGAAGGGGTGAGGGTGGGAAGGGGGTGAGGAATAAAAACTTACCTATCAGGGACAATGAACACTGTTCTGGTGACGGGCATACTAAAAGACCTGACCTAAGCATTACATAGATGCATCCATGTAACAAAAACATTTGTACCCCCTTAATATTTTGAATGTAAAAAAGAAGAAAAAGATGAGTTTTGTGAACCCTGACAATGGGTAGGATGGAAACCAGTGTTCTATTCGAGACAATAAGCACCTTGTAAAAGCATCTCGTTAAGAACATGTGCATACATGAATATATACACACACTTTCTCTCACAAATAGTGAACTAGTTGCTATCTCAGAACCAGAATCCAGGTTTCTTCATTCAAGAGTTTAATCCACCATGAGAGCAGGAATTTTCATCTGTATCACTGATGTGTCACCAGCATCACCAGTACTCAGTGGTTTTATTGAGCACATGTATTCATTTAGTATATATTAAGAGCTCATTTAGCATATATTAAGAGATCAATAAATAAAGCTTTTCATGCATTTATTTCATTGGGAGGGTCAAGTGAGATAAGGGTTGTGAAAACATTTTGTTTACTCTAAACGTCAATACACAATACACATGAAAAGGGATCATAAAAATTATAATCACAACATTTCAGAGCTTGATAGTACTTTAGTATCATAATATCAGTCATGGATACTTCTACTCACAATCAGAATTTCTGAAAAGATTTGTCAAAAAGAGAGATTCATAGTCATCCCTGTAACACATCCCAAGAAAATGGACAATGGGTTACCTGTTCTCACGCTAAGGAACTGGTACTGCCAGGATATTGATATGTTATTGTATTTAATCATCATGGTCAGTTGGCAAGGTAGTAAGTCTGGTTCCATTTTGTAGGTAGGAAAACTCTGAGCTCAGAGAGTTTAATTGGCAGACTCAAGTGGAAAAGCCAAGAACAGGCCATTGATTAGTCAGATCCTCTCATTTTACAGGTAAGTATGTATTTCTACTTTCTAGTTTGTATCCTCCATGACTGTACACTAACAGTATCATTGGAAATAACTCCATTCGGAATGTAAAGTCATGCTGCTGTTCTAAGTCAACATTCACAGTAGTATTGTGGAATCTAAAGTGTTATAAAGGACCACAATAGTGCTATGGATCCAGACTCAAATATTCTGAAATGCCTTATTCTAGTTCAACACTCAGCCATGTGCCAGGTCTCATGCTATTCACTGGGGGAAACAAAAGAGAAACATAGTCCCTATCCCTGGGAGCTTCAAGTTTACCCAGGAATGTTGTGTCTGATGCACATGAAGCAAACAATTTGACAACAATATAAAGAATATGTAATTGACACAAACCAATTAGCCAACAATCCACAACTGAATATATAATTAACACAAAACAATTACAGAACAATGTGAGACTGAATATATAATTGGCTTCCTGCTTTTTAACTCCGTGTTGATTCATAAGTGACACCCCATACATTCTTCGTTGTCATGGAACCTCAGGGAACTTTCTATTGGCTTTAATTTCTAAACAAAGTAGGCTGAACTCTGGGACTGGCTTGGCAATGTTCCAGTCCCTGCTGTCAGTGAGCTGCCTCACCCTTCCAGACAGACCCCCAGAGGGCACAAAATCTTTGCATTAATGGAATAAATCATGTCAATTTAAATCACTACTCAGGAAGATTCAATTTAATCAATATTTCTATAAAGAATGCACATTTGTTTGATACATTTTCTTTATAACTCAGACGCAGGCTTTATTTGTAGAAGTTACATAGGTGTATAATTAAAGTAGTGATTTATATTTTACGTTTTTAGATGAATTTTTCAGCTTCATCAGGAAACTAAATGATGAATTTTTTATTTTCTTTACCAAAGCTAATTGAAATAAATCCTTTCAAGGTCAGTGGGGAATAGCTAGAATTAAAACTACTACCTTATTTCTGTCAAAGGCACAATCATTTTAGGGTTTCAAATCTTACTGACTAGGAATAATCCTTGCCCATTTCTTTTCTTTTTTTAATTTTTATTTCAGCATATTATGGGAGTACAAATGTTTAGGTTACATATATTGTTTTTGCCCCACCTGAGTCAGAGCTTTAAGCATGTCTATCCATATTTTTTTAAATTTTATTTTAATTGTTTTTTCAGCACTTGCCCATTTCTTGTCCTCTAAATATAGTAGAGCTACCAAGTCGTATCTCTCCTGCATCTTTTTACAAGCTGGCAATACCCTATGTTATTGTCTCATTGGCTCACAGTTGGGTTAAGGCAAGAGCTTTCTAGCTCCTGTCCTTGCCTCCAAAACATTTCCCACACTGCTAGCAGAACACTCTCTTGAAAAATATCCCTTTGCACATACCCTCATTTCCCTATTCAAAAAAACCAGTGGTTCTTACTGCCCACTGGCATTAAGGCACTTCATCTGACCCTAGTTTACTTTAACATCCTGCACCACTACTCCTTAATATGAATTCTTACCCTCTAACAAACTGTTTCACTTACTGCTTTCCCCATCTTCCCCCGTATGACAGTATTTCCATTTCTGTCTGCATCTTAACACCATTCATTAACCACATAGGGAATTCCATTCTTTTTTTTTAAGTACTAGTCTTCCTTCACCATCCCATTCAAGTCCTACCTTCTCCAAAAAGTTTTCTTCAACCATCCTAGTCCATAATGACCTCTTTTTTAATCCTTCAAACGCCAAAATACTCACTACCTTTGACTCTCATATCTCTTACTCTCTATTTTGTGTAAATCGAGTATCCCTAACTGGACAGATCCTCACAAATCTACACTGGGAATATCCCTGTCATCAAAAACAATGTACATTTATACTATTTTTATTTACAGCAAAATCATCTATGTGTTAAGTTAAATGAACATATCTTTGAATCTTACAAATCTAAAGTAAGTTTTTTTTTTGTTTGTTTTTGTTTTGAGACAGAGTCTCACTCTGTTGCCCGGGCTAGACTGAGTGCCGTGG
>VBSM01000568.1:847861-882982 GCA_008086735.1 Cheirogaleus medius
TAAGTTTTTAAAAAAACAAAAAAAAAAAAACTTTAAGACCAGTCAATATGAAAAGAAACTAAAATATTGGCTTTGTAGATAATTTATTCAACCATTCCCTTTATAGATCGAAAATGATGAGTTCCTGCTTTTTTAAATTCCCAAATGATTTATTCTATTTAGAATGAATAGATAATGAATAAGCAAACACACTCTTTACACTTAGAGATAAAAACATTGCTTTTAAAAGCTAGATTAACATTTTAATGATTTTTGATAATCCTTATGCTTAAGTGCATTCCCCTTCACATGGCATGATTTTCTTTAAAACCTCATCAGTAAACATAGATTCCTGAATGAGTTATCCTTAACCCTGAAATTTCTTACTTTTGTATGAAGGGATGACAGCAAAATATCCATATCATAAGTAACTCCTTTTCTTCAGCATTTGAGAACTTGGCAAGAAAATGGGTCTAAGATAGTATACCATCTGCTGTGACCTATTAAACTCTTCCAATGACTTAAATGATAATATAATGTAATCTGTGAGCATTAATATATTAAATGTATTTTTATATAATTTCTTACATAATGCATTTTACTACACTTGAAAGTTCAACTTGAAATCAGATTTGTCCATTTATACTACTGATTCTTATTCATCCTATTCTGTCTTCATTGACACTATCAGAATACGAAAGTTCACTGGTGTGAAATAAAAGAACTTGAGAGATTCAGAGATATTTTATTTAGTAAGGCTTCTAATCTAGGCAAAAGCCCTCAGTGAAACAAATAATTAGTGTTGGGAATAGAAAGCTAAACAGAAATTCAATTCATGAATTTGCTATTTTTTGCTTTTGGTCTTTAGCTACTACAAAGACTCACAATAATGGAAGATTACTATAGCATTAATGCTGTGCCATTAAACTGCCAGTTCTGATTGAAGGAGCTCCACACTACACTAGCCATCACAGAGATCACACATCATAGCCCACCTGCCAGAAAACAAAGGCAAGACAACGAAAGCTTTCCAAACCATCACTATGAATAGTAAAAGAAAATACAGCAGATTCCTTTAACAGTCTAGGTACCACAGGGTCAAGAAGACCTTAAAAATCATCTAAACTAAAGTTCCATCTAATGCTAAAGTACCTTCAGTGAAGAGTGTGCTCACCATCTCCTGAAAGTAGTCATCCCATTCCATTGCTCGCCTATGTTGAGACACTTAGTTTCCCTATAGCTTCTGCCATAAAATAGAAGTCCAATTCATTTTTTCCTGTAAGCCTTTAAGATATGTAACAAAAGTAATCATGCCACCTCCTCCTAGTCTTCTCTTCTCTAGGGTAAACAACCCTAGCACCTTTAATTTTTTCTATGACTACATTTTCCTAATAATAATAGTCCTAGTCTCTTTAGTGTTAGGTGATCTTACACAGTAGAAATATTAACCTTCAGTCTCCTGTGCTTTAGTAGAAAACACCTGTTTGTCTCTTCTAAGATGGACACTTTTCTGCCCTCTCTTCCTATACCTCTTCCATTTCTTTCCCAACATTATCTTCATTTTTTCCCCCACTCCTTTCTTCTTCTTCTCTATCCTTTAACTGGCCATGACAGAAAAGTAAAGAACATATAAATTATGTGTTATACTTACCTTGACTCCTGTTCTATAATTAAAAAACTCAGGTGAGTCTGTTTCTATGTAGGTTTTATGAAGAAAAAAATTACAAAAATCTATAACTAAAATAAGTTGCTTTTTGACTTTTATTTGGTCTCTGACTGAATTCTGGGTCAGTGGTTCCTGAAAGCAGAAAAAGTCCTTTGTTTATGCCCGAGGGCATTTCTTTCACATCACTTGGTTTTCTATTACTCCTATAGACAACTAATTTTCAATACCCTAAGATACCAGGGACAGAGAGAAAAAGAATAATGAAAACTATATAAAAACCTCATTTAACTCATTAGTTTTCAAACTCCTCCCTTTCCTCTTATTACTTAAGTAGCATGATTGGCTGGATGCAAGGACAGAGGAATAATAAAAATAAAAAAGTTAATAAAATTTAGAGGGATTAAAACTTGGTAATAAGTCATCTTTATACCAATTATGTACCTTTTACTAAACTTCCTTAAAATAATTACCCTCTTCAAATTCTAGACACTTCTTCCTAAAAGTTATCTTATAAAAGATGGATATCCTTACTATCAGACTAGACATAAAAGCCTGGGATAGAAGGGAGCTGAAAGACTCAGGGCAGGGTTGGGGTTAGCAATCTATGACATTTATTTCCAAGATCAAATGGGCTTATTTTTATTGGCCTGTGGGCCAGATGCCACAAATTTACCTTCATATCATCAATAGTTAACATTTAAGTCTTTATTACAAACTAAACACTCAACATTTAATGTACTCATCACAAAAACCATATGAGGTGCATACTAAAATTAGCCCTCTCACAGGTCAGAAAACCGAGTCTTAGTGAGGTTAAGTAACTTACCCATGTTCACACAATTATAAATTGCACAGTTAAAATTTGAATCCGAATAACCAGATTCCAGAGCTTTCATTCTTTAGGCTATATTCCCCAATGATATACCCACTACTCCAGAGAGTTAGTATGATCATGACTCTTCCCAGATAATCCAACATAACAAAATAGCAGTAATCACCAATTTGGAAAGCCACTTTAAAAATTATTTATTTTTTGAATTGACAAAAACTGTATACAGTATACAACAAGTTGTTTTGAAATATGTATACATTTTGGAATGGCTAAATCAAGCTAATTAACATATGCATTACTTCACATACTTATTTTTTTGTGGTGAGAACACAAAATCTACTCTGTTCCTAATTTTCAAGAATTTAATTCATTGTTATTAACTATTGGAAAGGCACTTTTACAGTCTGCTATCCTTGGTAACCTGAGAGATTGACTAACTCCTATTTATGTAGCTATATCTCTACTCCTCTGATCTCCAGTAACTGCTCACCTCAGGTAAAACTCCAAGGAACCTGTTTTAGAAACACTTATATGACCAAAATTAATATCACCAGTAATAAGACTTATTGGCAATATGAATTTTGTGATATAATACACTGAGAAGGACATAATATCACTTCTGTGGTATGCTTACCAAAAACGCATAATGTATATATAATCACAGGAAAACACCAGACAAACCCAAATTGAGAGACTTTTTTTTCAAATTGAGAGAAATTAAAAAAAAATAACTGGCCTGAATATCTCTTATGAATATAGACACAAGAATCCTGAACAAAATACGAGCAAACTAATGTCAGCAACATACAAAAAGGATTATACATTGTGACCAAGTAGGATTTATCCTAAGAATCCAAGGCTGGTTTAATCTACAAGAAATCTATCAATGTAATACATCATATTAATAGGACAAAGTACAAAAACCACATGATTCTCTCAACAGATGTAGAAAAAGCATTTGACAAAGTTCAACACCGTTTCATGATAAAAACACTCAGTCCAACTAGGAATAAAAGGAAACTTCCTCAACCTGAAAAAAAGGGCATCCACAAAAAATCCATAGTTAATGTCATACTTAATGATAAAAGACTAAATGTTTTCCCTCTAAGATCAAGAACAAGACGACAATGTCCACTAACTTCATTTTCATTCAACATTATATTGGAATTTCTATCCAGAGCAACTAGAGAAGGAAGAAAAAAGGTATTCAGATCAGGAAGGAAAAAATAAAACTATTTCTCATTACTGATGACATAATAACATACATAGATAATCCTAAGAAATCCACTAAAAATATGGGAACAAATACATGAGTTCAGCAATATTGTAGGACATTGACCAATGTTTTGAAAAGCAATTGTATTTCTATACACTTGCAATGAATATTACAAAAATGAAATTAAGAAAACAATTCCATTTACAATAGCACCAAAAAGAATAAAGTATGAAGAAATTTAACAAAAAAGTGCTAGACTTGTACACTGAAACTCTGAAACATTGTTGAGACTTTAAAAGATATAAACAAATTGAAAGACATTCCATGTTCAGGAATCAAAAGATTTAATATTAAGATGTCAATACTTCCCAAACTGATGTACAGATTCAGCACAATCCCTACCAATGTCCTAGCTGGCTTTTTGCAGAAATTGACAAGCTGATCCTAAAATTCATAAGGAAATGCAAGGGACTGGGAATAGTGAAAAACAATCTTGAAAAAAATAAAACCGGAGAACTCGCACTTCCTGATTTCAAAACTTACTATAAAGCTAGAGTAATCAAGACAGTACGGTACTGGTACAAGAATAGACTATAAACCAATGGAACAGAATTGAGAATCTATAAATAAATCCTTACACCATGGTTAGCTGATTTCTGACAAGAGTACCAAGACAGTTCAACGGAGGAAAGAAGAGCCTTTTCAACAAATGTTGCTATGAAATCTAAACATTCACATGCAAAAGAATGAAGTTGGACCCCTTCCTCACACCATATATAAAAATTAACACAAAGTGGATCAGAGACCTAAATTGAAGAGCTAAAACTATAAAATCCTCAGAAAAAAACACAGAAGCAAATATTCATGACCTTGGTTTGACAATGATTTCTTAGATATGACAACAAAAGCACAACCACCATTAGAATAAATAGATAAATTGAACTTCAAAATTAAAAACTTTTGTGCTGCAAAGGACACCACCAAAAATGGAGAAACAACCTACAGAATGTGAGAAAGTATTTGCAAATCTTGTATCTGATAAGTGTCATGTATCCGGAATATACAAATAATACCTACAACTCAACAATAAAAATTCAAATAAATCAATTAAAATGAGCAAAAGCTTTGAATAGACATTTCTCCAAAGAAAATATACAAATGGCCAATAAGTGCATGAAAAGACATTAGACATCATTAGTCATCAACTGCTCTAGAAAACAGTTTGCCAGTTTCTTAAAAAGTTAAAGTTACCATGAGACCCAGCAATTCCACTCAATTGAGGACATATGTCCACAGAAACACCTGTACATGAATGTTCATAGCAGCATTATTCAAAATAGTCAAAATGTGTTAAAAACCCAAATGTCCCTCACCTTATGAATGGATAAACAATTAGGTACAGTCATACAATGGGACATTACTCAGCCATAAAAAGGAATGAAGTGCAAGCTATAATGTAGGTGAACCTCAAAAACATTATGCCAAATGAAAGGAGCCAAACACAAAAGGCCTCATATTGTACAATTCTATTTATGAGATATGCCCAAAATAGGCAAATATATATATAAAGAAAGTAGATTAGCGGTTATCTAGGATCACAAGTGGCGGGGAATAACTGCTAATGGGTTATAGGTTTCTTTCATTGAGGACAAAAATGTTCTAAAATTATATTGTGGTGATGGTTGTACAATCCTGTAAATATACTAAATAACTTCAGTACCTAGGCCCTGAGCCACAGACTGCTACCAGTCTGTGGCCTATTACAAACCAGGCCACATAGCAGGAGGTGAGCAGCGGGCCAGCGAGTGAAGTTTCATCTGTATTTACAGTTGCTCCCCATCGCTCACATCACCACATAAGCTCCCCCTCCTGTCAGATCAGTGGTGGCATTAGATTCTCATAGGAGCACGAACCCTACTGTAAACTGCACATGCGAGGGATCTAGGTTGCACGCTCCTTATGAGAATCTAATGCCTGATGATCTGAGGTGGAGGTGATGCTAGCGCTGGGGAGAAGCTGCAAATACAGATATTATCAGCAGAGAGGTGAGGTTTGATTGCACAATAAATGTACTGTGCTTGAATCATCCCAAAACCATCCCCCTCGCCCCAGTCTGTGGGAAAATTGTCTTCCATGAAACCAGTCCCTGGTGCCAAAAAGGGTAGGGACCACTGCTAAAGAACATTGAATTATATGCTTTAAATGGATGAATTATATGGTATGCTAATAAAGTTGCTAAAAATAACTGGTCTGTACTCTTCAAAAAAGAAAACGTCTTAAAAGACAAAGACTGAGAAACCATTCTGGGTTAAAGGACACTAAGGAGTTGTGACAACTGAATGCTACACATGATTTGGGATTTCCTTTTCTGTAATGAATGTTATTGTGACAATTGATGAAATTTGTTTTTGATAGTAGTAGTGTGGTTATGAAAGAGAATTATCTTGTTTTTAGGAAATATACACTGTAGTATTTAGGAGTATAAAGAGACCCCATGTATGCTACTTGTTCTCAAATGGTTGAGGAAAAAAAGGGGAGAGAAAGAAAGAGAGGCAAAGAGAGAAAGAGAAAGAGAAAGGAAGAGGGCAGAATGAATACTGTTTAAGATTATGAATGAGAAAATAGATGGGAGGAGGGAAGAAGGATAAAGTAAATGGGATAAAATGTTAAAATTTGGGGAATTTGGGTAAGATATATACAGGAATTCTTTGTACAATTTATTCTTGCAAATTTTCTGTAAGTCTGAAATTATTTAAAAGTTTAAAAATTACAGGAAAAGCCCACTTATATCAACTGCACACATTTAGAGTTGTATTTTAAAGAATATTAGTTAAATATTTAGAGAAATATTCACTTTTCTCTACCAAAGTTGAATTGCTTCCCTTCCAGTTGATCCTTATACCATTCAAGTCCTAGGGCAAGTTTCTATATTGAGTATATAAGAAGTGCTCTGTTCAAGATGCAACAGCACTCCAAGGAACAACAAAATCTAAGAAAGATACCTCTGGGGCATAATAGTAATGCCACAGGTCTGGAGCACCTGGATTGAAAGAGCTAAACAAAGCCTAGCTGACAATATCTCATTAATTTCCAAACATCCCTAAGGGTAAGGTGGGGAACCATAATTGCTGTTATAAGATATTTAGATGGAAAATCCAAAGAACACAAAGAACTTAAGATATCTTTGCCAGTCCAGGAAAGCTGAGAACCCAACCCCAAACCACCATTACCAGTTCAGAGCTCACTCACTAACCTACATTGCATCTTCATTATATACCTTGCAATATACAAACGTTGTTTATAGTCTTTTCCTTATTTCCCACAACTACCCATCAGGTACCATTTCCTTGAGTCAGGTCATTCTCCTCCCTACCTCCCAAACTCCTGCAGCACTTTAAAATTATGCCATACAATATAACACTCAATCTTAGAATGTATTGATATTAACCATCTTCCTAACTTTGAGGATAGGTCTAGTTCTTTCAGGACTGAATTATGCGTCCTTCTTACATAGTACAACAGAAGATAAAGGATTAATTTGGACAACCAGAGCAGTGGTGGTGACACAAGGTTCTCTCAGTTTCAGATATAGCCTTGAAAGAAAAACAAATGCCATTATGGCCTGTACTGACATAATGAACGACATGGTAGAATAAGCACTGAAATAATAAATGTTTACAGAAATCAACGTGTTCTAAATCAGTCTAGAAGAAATGTGTTCTAGATCAGTCTAGAAGAATTTTTGGTAGATATCAGAATCACCTGAGGAGCTTAGTAGGGTTACAAAAGCTCATGTTCTATCCTACTTCTACAAGTCTAGGCCTCTGTGTTCTTTATTAGCTCTCCAGCTGATTCTGGTACATACAAAAAATTGAGAACCACTGATGTGTATCAAGCTCTGTGTCTAACTCCTTTGTGTGACCTTGGGCAAGTTACATCCCTCTCTGAGCCTCCAGGTCTATATATAGCTCGTTTATTTTTTAATTTTTTAATGTAAATTGACAATTTATGATTTTATATATTTATGGGGTACAAAGTTATGTTATGATTTTATGAATACAATGTGGAATAATTAAATCAAGATAATTAACATACATATCATCTCAAATACTTATCATGTTTTGTGGTAAGAACATTTGAAATTTACTCTTAGCAATTTTGAAATGTACAATACACTATTATTAACTATAATCACCACCCTGTGCAACAATCTCAAAAAATAACCTTATTCCTCCTGAGACTTTGTATCCTTTGGCCATCATCTCTCCATTTTCCACAACCCTCAGCTTCTCTAACCATCATTCTACTCTTTGCTTCTATAAGTTCAATTGTTTTAGATTCTACATATAAGTAAGAACATGCAGCATTTGTCCTTTTGTGCCTGGCTTATTTCACTTAGTATAATGTCCTCCAAGTTCATCCATGTTACTGCAAATGACAGAATTTCCTTCTTTTTCAAGGCCAAATAGTATTCCATTGTGAATATACACCACATTTTCTGTATTCATTCATTCCTTGTTGGACACTTAGCCTGATTCCATAACTAGGCTATTGTGAATAGTGCTGCAATGAACATGGGAGTGCAGATATCTCTTTGATATCTTGACTGATTTCAAATATTTTGAGTAAATACCGAGAAGTGGGATTGCTGGATTATATGGTAATTCTATTTTTAGTTTTTTAAGCAATCTCCATGCAATTTTCCATAATGACTACACCAATTTACATTCCAACCAACAGTGTACAGCGTTTTGTTTTCTCCACATCTTTGCCAATACTTTCATCTTTTTGATAATAGCCATTCTGATAAGTGTGAGGTGATATTTCATTGTGGTTTTAATTTGCATTTCCTGAACAATTAGCAATGTTGAGAATTTTTCCATGTATTTGTTGTCCATTTGTATATCTTCTTTTGAGAAATGTCTATTTAGGTCCCTTGCCCATTTCTTAATTGAGTCATTTGTTTCCTGGATGCTGAGTAGTTTGAATTCCTTATACACTTTGGATATTAACCCTTTATCAGATGTATGGCTTACAAATATTTTCTCCCAATTTGTAGGTTGTCTCTTCACATTGTTAATTATTTCCTTTGCTGTGCAACAGCTTTTTAGTTTGATATAATCCCATTTGTCCATTTTTGCTTTTGTTGCCTGTGCCTTTGAGGTTAAATTCAAAGAATCATTGCCCAGACCAATGTAGTGTACTTTTCCCCCTATGTTTTTTTCTGGCAGTTTTACAGTTTCAGATCTATGTTTAAGTCTTTAATCCATTTTGAGTTAATTTATATAGCCATGCATGTTTTAAAATAAAGGAAATTGCGATACAAGTGGAGCCTATTCTACAGTCCTTGTGATACCTCACTTTGGATAATGGGCTCAAGCTCAATCCAGGATAATATAAGAGGTGCTAGCTCACTGTCATTTCTTATAATTGAGTAATATTCCATTGTATACATATACCAAATTCTAATAATCCACTCATGAATCGACGGGCACTTGGGTTGTTTCCGCATCCTTGCAATAGTGAATTGTGCTCCCATAAACATTCAGATGCAGATGTCTTTATTATAGAATGTCGTTTATTCTTTGGGGTAGATGCCTAATAATGCTATTGCTGGATCGAATGGTATTTCTATTTTTAGCTCTTTGAGTATTCGCCATCAAATTGGTACTAACTGATCAACACTCACACGGTGCTCACATGGTAGTAATATTCTCCAGGGATTAGAGGGTTGAGGGGCGTAAACTCACAACTAATAGACACAGTGAGCATTGTAGAGGGGAAGGGCATGCCTATAACCCTCGCTTGGGTGAGGCAAAGACATAAAATATAACCAAAATGTTTGTACTCTCATAATATGCTGAAATAAAAATTAAAAAAAACAAAAACAAAAAAGAATTCAGACCAACATGCAGGCGTGCACACACACACACACACAAACACAAACAGAAAAATACTCTCTAGTGCTAAAGTCTATAATGCATAGCGAAGATATAGTAGCTATTAATATTGATATCCTCTGTAGCATAACAGCAAGCACAACTCAGAAAATCTAGGGGATGAAAGTAGAAAAAGACACTAATATTCTCATAATAGGAAACTTTAAGTCTCTTATCAAAAACATATCAAGTGAACAAAACACTTAGTAATATAAAAAACCTAAGCTATGTTATCAATAAAGTAGAAACTTAGAACCCCATCAGCAGGGAGTATACTTTATTTTCAACTCATTTAGACATTGTTGACAATTGACTATATCTGAAACCAAAGATATAGTCCAATAAATTCAAGAAAACTAATAAATTCAAAATAATATAAATTATATTAATATGATTTTCTTACCCAGTGCAATAAAATTAAATTTCTTTTTTTTTGTTCCCCCAAATCATGGCTTGTTGGAAAGTGCAATAAAATTAAATACTAGAAATTAATAATAAACCAAAAAATAATTAAATCCATCTGGAAATTTAAAAACATGCTACTAACTTAGCAAGTATCTCATAAACAATGTTGAATGGTAGTGAAGATAGTGGGCCTCTTATCTTTTTCCTGACTTAAATGAAAAAGCTTCTATGTTTCTCTAATGATAAGTAAGATGTTGGATGGGTTTGTTTATGTACATGTCTGCATATGTGTGTGTGTGTATATACACACAGAGAGATATCCTTTACATAGATATATGATGGATCATATATATGTATATATGATATGGCTATCAATTCTATCAATTACTCTTTTATTATCAGTTTTCAAATGAATGGATGTTTTTGTCAAAACCATTTATGTGTCTATGGTGATTATATGATGTTTTCATTAGCTCTATTAAAATGATGTGTTATATTAATATATTTATTAAATTATATTTGCATTATCTATCTCTGCAAAAAAATAAAATAAAGGCAATTGGACTAGATAATTTTCTAAGGGTTCCTTTCAGTTCTGAAGGGTTATGATTCTAATATTAAATTTTTTGTTGGGAGGATTAATTCCTAATGAAATATACTTAGTAAATCCCTCTTCAAATATGGTACTGCATGAAATTAGTCAAAAGACATAGGACCCTAACCTCCAGGGACTTATTTGCCAAGAAAGCTAAGTCATACCTTTGCCACTATGCCTTATACTTTCCATTCATCTGCCCCCACTTAGTATAAGTCATCTCTTTTAGATAAATGCAAAATAATGTCCACTCTATCTGTTCCCTTTCACTGATAAGAACAGCCAAGGCCCAAGCAAGCTAAATGACCACAAGCCTATGAACATTAAAGCCAAGGTAACTACTAGTTTACATATTTCATATATAGTCCCTGTGAAAGGTCAGATCTACCAACTCTCCATCAGCAGGCTGCTTGGTGAATCAATAAGGAGGATGGGCCTGAAACAGGTAACAGGAGAATCTGTCTGCTGGTGGATGCAGTCAATTCTGATTTGTACCTCACTCCTACCCTCTGATTCCCACAGCTAAAGTCAAGCCCCAACATGCAGGCTCAACTCTATTCCAGTTGTCGGATCATTTCATCCCCTAGGTAGGGTAAATAAGTATTCCAGGATGCAGAACTCGGAAGCGTAGATCCAAACCAGCTATTGTTCCTCTAATCTACCATGATGCCCTAGTTATATTAACTAGATTCTTACCTAGTTCATTGCAACCCATCTCTATTATCCAGTGACCCAAATCCAGTGACTAAATCCCGGTCCACTACTCCAGTTTCTCTAGGACTGAGGTTCTGTTTTGTTGTCCTAGTACTCCTTGGAACTGAATTTTCCTGTTCTTGCATCTTCCTATGTGTGGCTTCCCACTACTTGTTATGTGATCTCCCTACAGATTATCACCTCTGTCTATCCCCCTTACCTGGATGTGTTTCTATTTACTTCTCCAATACTCTTTATGAATTTCATTGTCTCAGGGTTCTAGCCATCCTAGTCTGGCTCAATCTACACGTGACTTAACCTCAGACTGTGAAGTTGGTTGGTAAGCTGTCAAGGCGAGTAGGATGACAAATAGCACCTTGCTGCTCTGTGGGCTAAAGCACTACTCAACTTCCCTCCATTACTTGGAATAACTCTTCCGGCCTTTCAGGAAGGGTGAAGAACAGTGATCCTGGTCAACAGAGATTCTAGTTATTGAGATATTGCTAGGCAAAGATAGGACCTGGGATTGCCAGAAACACAGATCTTTCTGCTGGGAGATTAGCATGGAGATAAATGAAGAATTTCACTCAGTTGCAGATACAGAGCCCAAACCACCACCACACTCACTGTTCAATATTCTAATCCTAGCTTTATTTCCAATGCATAAATAAAGGTTATTATAAATGATTTGTTCTGGAGAATACTATAGCAATATGAAATCGTTTGCAGAGGAGTTGTTTATATGAGTGTCAGAGACATAAGAAAACAAACATCAGAATAAGAAAGTGTTCTGGTCATATTGCCTGTTGTACATAAATCTGCAGTTTAGAGAGAAATTCTATCATAATGGAACCATGTTCATTCTTCCCAGTATTACCCTTTGGGTCCAAATATGTAGCATCTCAGATGGCTCATCTGTCTTTAAAAAAGGGTTATTATAAACATTTAACTCAACAGTCAGTTGCAGACTGTGCTGTGTTGCCACCACTGCTGCCGCCATTGTGCCAGCCCCTCAGGTCTCAATGAGGCTAGGTGATGCACCAGAATGGGAGACAAGCCAATTTGGGATCAGACTGGATCCAGCTTCATTCAACATTGCTACCAGTTACTTGATAATGATAGAACCCAACTAGGTGCAATTTATATTGATACATCATGCCTTATGTGGGAAGGACAGCAGTTCCAAGGGAAAGCTGCCATTGTGGAGAAGTTGTCCAGCGTTCCACTCCAGAAAATCCAGCACAGCATCATGGCACAGGACCATCAGCCTACACCAGATAGCTGCATCATCAGCATGGTTGTGGGCCAGCTTACGGCCGGTGAAGACCCCATCATGGAGTTTCAACAGATGTTCCATCAACGATGCTTGGGTTTGCACCAATGACATGTTCAGGCTTGCCCTACACACCTTCGGCTGACCTCCTAGCCAGGCACTCATGCTGTTTCCTCCTTTTCCCAATCTATTCACACTCTTCCAGATGCTCCAAATATCATACACAAACAAGCAGGGCTGTGGTGGGAGTGGGTGCAGTGCGTTGCTATGACCGAGGTGTTGTATGTAATGTTTGGACACTAGACTAGTTGCATTTGACAGGAGAAGTTTGTGTTGTACCAGCACATGCCTTGGAAAGACTTAAGTAATGCAAAAGGTTGTCCTTTTATTTAATCTACTGACAAGTTGCTCTAGTAACCCAAAGAAGTGAAGGAGAAAGCAGCTGCCTCACTGCCCAGATATTGATTTGTTTAGATGTTTCAATGCCTCATGATACGATAAAACCATGAAAATTTTCTTAACAGTTTAAATTGTTTTAATTAGTTTACTAGTTGGCTGGGCATTAGTAACTACCGTGACACATTGTCTCTCATATCTTACCCTCCCACCTCAGCCCCAACTCTGCAATACCTGTTGCAAGGAGAAAACTTCTGAAGCAGCGCTCCCAGCTAGCTTCTTTCAGAAGCCCTGGAGGGCAGAGTTCCGTCCCCAGCCCACCTGGTTTTGGGAAAGCAGGCAGGGATAACTCGGGGCTGATCTGAAGCTTCCCTTGTACTGAAGCCTCTGCAGTGAGTTTTGATACCTCCTGTGACCTCTTCCCTGAGTAGGTTCAGGGTTGTGGTAGCAGGAGAGAAGACCCTGAATCCTACTGAAGCTGGAGAGGCTGTGGCAAAAATGGCCCATCAAGTTCAGGCCCTGTGGGCTAAGGTCTTAGCAATATCAAGGGAAGGGCCTTCCCTATCCCCAGAGGGGTCAGGATCACATCTAGGGTGCCCCACATATCCCATGCCAAGCAGAGAGCAGCTCAGATCCTGTATCACCTGTCCAGATATCATTGCCCAAAAGCAGGTGCCCAGAAGAGCCAGTCGGTTTCCCACAGAGCCAGACACAGTTGGGTTGTATATTTGGAGCTATGAAGAAGGCAGTTTGAGTGTGAGGGATTCATCCTCTAGGAGTTCTCACCCCTTATACCTCTGTAGGACATTTTCATGTCTCCCCCATCTATTTCCTGCCTCAGCACACACACTCTACCTGTCATCAAATCCCAGGAAGTCTTAGACATTAGGGTAGTTTATGCTTCTCGGTTTTGGGGACAGAGGCCTTGCCCAGTACAAATCTAGCTCCTCAGCCCTGAGGCCTGTGGATGGCATAAACCTAGTAGCAAGATAGCAACTGCAGGCTAGAACCAAACCCAGGATTTGGGTCAATGCCCTGTTAGGGGTTTTAGAATTGGTGAGGGCACCACAGCTAAGCCTGACCTATAAAAAGATACCCTCCCCACTATGTCCCACTATGGGTAGAGGCTAAGAATTTCCTCAGACTCCACAGGTTGCCTAGCTTCACTGGGCACAGTGCTGGGTGATGTGCTGTTTGCAAGGACAGCATGTTCAAGAGATTTCAGTGGGACTGATCTCTAGGCTGGTGTGTATTTGGGGAAGTGGAGCTGGGGGAGAGGTAGATATGTGCTGCCTCTTAAACCATCCTCTATAAAATCTGCACTACAGCTTCTTCCATGTACCCATGCCTGAATTGTCTGCAATAAAGACGAGTTTATTTTTTTAAAAAATTAACTCATTGTCAGTATCTGATATCTACCTGCTCAATTAAACAGCAGTTATCTTTGACGCACTGAAACTACTGATACAGTTTTAAAGATATATCTGTTTGGGTTGCAGATAGCCCTGTCTACTTACATTATAATTCTTACTTGCCTGAATCCTTATGCCTGGTTTTATATCATCCAGACTCAAATCTGCAGATAGACAGACAGAGATAGATAGATAGATAGACAGACAGATAGATATAGATATATGTAACTTCTTGTAACTGCTTTTTGACTATGCTCACAAAGTACTAGAAGCAGACAGGTAATTAAGATAGACTTTCTGATCAAGAATGATTATGAAGCAGTCAGTTGTATGCTGGTAAATGTTTAACGATAAGCTTGAGGGGTGGGGAAAACTTATCTGTTGGCTTTGCTGATTTCCATGGATTAAATACTTCACCATGGCCAGTTTCAAGCTACCAATCACTGAACATGAACTTGAAGTTGGGAACAGATGTGCACAATTGGTTGTCAAGAACTGATGCAAACCAGTTCCAATGCACCACTGGAGATAGAACAGAAATAAATCAGAACAGATCCCTCTCCACCATATCCCTGTAAGAAAGAAAAACTATTCCCAAGATATTTTTGTCTTATTGCCTTTTTGTGTGGAGAAACAAATGAAAACAGAGATATTCCATACAATTGGTGCATATAGTTTCTTACTTATGTAGTAGAAAAAAATAGCATGTCCCGTACCATATCTTCAATAAGGAATCAAGAATATGGAAAGAAAACTACAGACAATGATATAAAGCAAGAGTTGGAGATAGGTTTGAGTTATTTGTATCTTTTAGAAAAGAGAAGGTTGTGGAGTAGAGAAAGAAGGTGGTGGGTGTGTTTTTAGAGAGAAAAATCATTCTTTAATTGAAAAGGTTTTTAACCTATTTAGGATGAGACAAAAGGACAGGTAGGAGTGTGGCTAGCTAATAATCTCCAATGAGGATAGAAAAAGAAAATGGGGCTTAAACTGCAGTGGAAGGTACAGAGAGTGTTTGTTGGAATAAATGACAGAGTGGTTGTAGGAATATGCACCACACAAAGTTCCAAGTGCCACAACATTTCAAAGACTCCAATTCTAATGCTGTGCTACAGGTATCCAGTAGAAGTTAAAACATTCTTGCTGACCACCATATAATTGACCAACCTACTCGAGACTTTCAATAAGAAAGAAAGTGGAAGTGTAGGTTGGCATTGTCATAAAGTAAATGTAACCAACTTGCTGTACAATTTCAGATCGTCCCTTGCTTCTTGGTATATGATTTCTTCTCAAAAAGAGCAGACTTTAAATAATAGTAATAGCCTCTATCTCACAGATAAAATGGCTTATGATTGCTTCCAGTTTTAGTGGTCTTCTAGCCTACTAGGCAACTGTGGAACAATAAATTAAGTTAAAGTCACTCAGGGCAACAAGCCACTGCCTGACAGCAGTTCTATTTTGAGGTTTTTGTTGTACTAGCCTTAAAGAGGAATGGAAAATCTCATCTTTACTACAGCCCCTGAACTCTTCCTTCATTTACTCTTTCTTCATTTGTGCCATGGAATCAGCAGCCAACAATCCTCACCGGGGACCTTATTTTCTCTTATGCATCTAAAACTAAAGCACTCATGATTGACAACACCTGCACATGCTGGGAATCCACCTTGCACAATTATCTAGGAAAGGCAACATATAATAGGTCTAGGCAGGACAGACATTGATTTTCCTCTAATCTTCTACACATTCCAACAGTTTGATATGCCAGCAAATGTTAAGAACGATCTTTTTCATCTCTCTTACACTGACCAGATTCTCATTTTAGCTACCCAAGAGGTAAATAAATATTAATTACCTCCTAATAGAAGCAGACTATATAATTATAATTTTTCCGTTTCCTGCTTTTGTCACATTCTACAGTTCAGCCACTCCAACAGAAGGGTTATGGACAATAGAATAAGAATCTCTTCACTGTCTTATCCTGCTTCCCTTTACTCTTACCATTTCTGCATTTTTTCCAAGATTCTTTTTCATCTACAAAGGCAGAACTGCAAACACCAGAAAAAAGATGAGCAGACCACTATGAATAAAGGAAAATAAGGGTAGCAATGCAAGCCCTAAAGTGAAAGGGTCAGGCTATCAGCGAGTGGTCATCCAGGGGGACATCTGTTAAATGTAACTACCAGCTCAAGTTCTTATAAGAGGAAGAAATAAATCAGACATTGAAAGGAAAAAAATAAATCCTGAGCTTATGAGAAAGCACAGAGATGTCTTATTTAAACAGCATAACACAGTCGTCTGTTTATAAATATGTGTGTGTGCACGCGTGTGTGTGTTTTCCAAATAAGTGGTGAAAAAGAAGAGTGTAGTGCTCATTGTAGATGAAAGAAGTAATCAAAATATAGTTAGATATAATGTACAATAATCAACAGCACAAAAAGTGGCTATCATCAACAATAAGTTAGGGTATACTTTAAAATAACTAAAAGAGTGGAATTGGAATGTTCCCAACACTAAGAAATGTTAAATTTCTGAAGTGATGGATATTCCAGTTACCCTGATTTGATTAATTCACATTGTATGCCTGTATCAAAATATCACATGTATCCTATAAATATATATAACTATTATGTACTTACAATAATTAAAATTTTTAAATTAGAAAAAACAAACAGGTCTCAAATAGCAGATACCATGGACTTACAAGTCTTGGACCTGAAGGAAAAACTAGTTTCAATGCAGAATAAGCTGGAATTTTAGTAAGTATAAATTTTAATTAAAAGAATAAAGAATGGAGCCCAGAAACTCCTGATGGCTTAATGCAGGTGTATGCATACTGTCAATGTACTAAGCATATATATGGACAAACCTGATACAACCTGGGTGATAAATATAACCAGCCTGAACATGGGGAAAGCAAAGGCTTTAGAATCCTGAATTTTTAATTTAAAAAGATTTATTTATTTATTTATTTATTTTCAATTCCCATCACTTCAGAATTTAAAACATTTTAAATTGAGCTTCTCAAAAAAAGAAAAATTCTTATGTTACTAGATAGTATGTTAAATAGAAAATTAGTTTAAAACAGTTGAATGAAAGTGGGGTAAATTTACTTTAAATTTATTTTTTAAATCAAGTTTTTAAAACATAGAATAATATATTTTGATTAACATTTTATTATGCTCTCAATGAAAATTCCTCTATATTTGAACTGGTCAGCCCCATTGGCCAGTTTATAAATGGGCTGTTCCTTAGATGGGTGCTATTTACATATGGCAACAATACATGGATGCCTTTTGAAAGCTCCAGATAGTGTATACAGCTTTGGCTCTGTTCCAAGGTCCCTTCTTTTTCTTTAAACTGTTGGGTTGTTAAGGCTCTGCCTTAAGAGTTCAGTCATGCTGAAAGAGGAGACTCTCCACATCAAACTGTGTATAAAGAAAATATAGTTCTAATATATCAGTATCATTCTAATATATCATTATGGTATAAAGAAAATATGGAATGGCAAAAAGTCTAATGAAAACTTGCAAATACATATGAATATAAACCTATAACTTTAATTCCTATGTATAGTTTTGTGGCAAAATTCTAGCAACCTGTCCAATCCTTACTTAGGGTATAAATAATCATCCTTTTCTCAAAGGAGTGCAGTCTATTGTCAGTATGAGCTAAGTTCAGTAACCATTAAAAATAATTATCCTGGAAAAATAAACATGTATCCCCTACATTGTGATAATCTCACTTGCTGAATCATTACAGATCACTCTTACCTCTTCTCAGCACCTTGTATCATTTAGAACAGTTAACATAATCTGCCTTCCATTGTTCCTTTATTCCTCTTCACCTAATAGACTATAAACCAGTAGGTGGCAAGGGGGCAGGGATCCTATTCATCTCTGCATTCCCCACAGAGATTTTCACATAGTAGGTGTTCAAGGCCTACTTCAGAATGACATTTGGATCCTCCTAGAGATCTGGGAGAAATATACCAGCCCCATACTCTTCTTTGGGTGGTATCACTGGGGGAGCCTTCAAACTATTTACAATGTAGCATTTTTCATTATCCAACCTGGGATTTTAAATTATCATTAATCATTATATTCGCAAAACTAATGGGTTGTGTTTCGGGTTTTCAATACTTTCCTCCTCCCAAATCCCCTTCCTTCCCACACCACTTACCTCAAGAGAACAAAGAACAGTTGTTTGGAGTAAACCTCCTCAACTCCCCTGGCAAGCATCATGAACATCTAATAAAGGGGGGCTAGAAAGAAGAGACTGAGGAGATTTCTAGTCCACAGATGACTTGCCTGATTTCTCTTTAAGTGAGCTAAAGGGCCTTGGGTTTTTTTTTATCTAAACCATAATAAGAGACCCTCTTTATACTTTTGGCTATAACTATACCATAGCTCAAAAATATTTTGGAAGAGGTGCTGCTAATGATTTGGTGGTCCTTAAGGCCCGATTCAATTCAATTATTCAACAAGCATTTTCAGAATGCCTCCTATGTGAGAAGGGTGAGGTGGGTGGAGTTAGAAGGGAAGGAATACAAACATGAGAGAACTAGGATACTCCTTAACTGTATATAGTAATACATCTAACATAATTTTTTCAGCAAAACCAGTTGGACATGAATTTTTTTAAGTGGGACAGGGCTTGCCCTGATTTGTTAGTGGTTCACATATATAGCAAGGGGTGTAGCTAAATAAATAATGTTCCTAAAACAAATCCAACCAGGGCAGCCATTTGTAGAGAGAATTAATGGTCATGGACATATATCACTTGTTAACTATTTGGTGCTCTTAGGCTCTAGGAAATAGGAGCCCTGAATTAAGCCTTATAGCAGCGTCTACTATGTACATGACTCGGTAATCAGTGCTGAGGAGGAAGAGTGACAGAGAAGTAGAAGCCATGATGAATGAGGATGATTGAATCATAATTTTCTCTATGGAATAAAAAAATATTCACACTCCTCACTCTATCACTAATATGCTATGCCTTGTTTCCTCCTTCAGTAAATGGACAATCTACTGTGAGGATACACATGGATCAAAAATAAACAAGATTAAATATGCTGAAATAAAAAAATAAAAATAAAATAAACAAGATTAAAGGAGCTGTTTCAAAAAAAAAAAGACAAGGTCTCCAATGAAACACTGTTCAAATAACTCACATTGTATGTCCTTGTTTAGGGTGGGGACTAGAAACCCCAATCAAGAGATTCAAGCATGTTGGTATATAATAGATATAGATCAAGAGTTCAAGGTATAAGGAGGGGCTGCAGGCAAAGGGAATAATGAGCAAGCAAGAAAGGGAGAGTGCAAATGCTAAGTATATGGGTCTATTTGGCCAGTCAAGTAAAAAGTGAACCAAGTTCTACTGCTCCCAGTATACACAGTGCTATTATAATATCATACAAACCTATTTGTAATATAATTCAATAATTCAAGTAGATAATGTATATGGTGAGTTTTCTGACCACTGACAAAAATTGAGTCTTTCCTCCTTGCCTTAAAAATAAACATAAAAATCCAAAGAGGAAAAAAACTACACACCAAACCCCTAAGCCCTAATTATAACCTTCTCTCTTAAAATATTCTCATTTATTAGTTCCCAAGAATAGTATAATAGAAGAGGAGGTATCAAGCTAATTTCCTTATGCAACTGAGTCTTTCCACACTAGTAGTAAAGAAGATTCTTTACTGGTTACCAGCAGCAATTTTTGTTACTCACCTAATGCTTACTTAATATAAGTGTTTTCAGAAAAAACACCACAAGAATTTTCAAATAGAAACAATTAGCATCCATTGTAATTAGTATCTCCTTTCCCAAAGCTAAAGGCTCTACTTTGCCAGAAACCACTGGTTCTCCTTCCAGCTACTCTCAATTGCTACAGCTGCTTGCTAAAGAGCCCAGCCTTAAAGGGTGAAACCATCTTTAATTTTGTCTACCTCCTTTTCATTTAGGGTTTGTTTTCAAACCCTCTACTCCAAGAAGATAGAACAAATAATAAACTTACCTATCACTGTATAGGACAAGGTCAAATGCCCCCTCACCTCACTGAAGGGATGTACTACAATCTGTTTTCAGTCTACCCAAATTCTACTTGAATTTTCAGGCCCAGTATAAATTCCACCCCCACCACAAAATCTTCTCAAGATCATTCAGGTCTATGGATATCCTACCTACGAACTATTTACTAGTTTTTGGTACCACTCATTTCTCCCTTATGATACACCATCTAGTATTATTACCTAACTGTTTCAAGTGTATCCTGTCTAGAAATCCTGACATGTAAGGATGACAAAGGGACCTGAGGGTGCTTGGCCTGGAGGTGAGATGTTTTGGGGACACATCAAGTAAATGTATTTTTAAATAATTAAAGCTTTGTCATATAGAAGAAGAATTAAGAATTAACCTTTGTTGCTCCAGAAGGAAGAGTTTGAAGGAAGTGCATTTTAGAGATACATGAACAGGTTATACACATTTATCATGCATTTACTATAGTTCCATGTACTATATTGGGCACCTGCCCATATCTTGTCTCATTTAATTATAAAAAGTTTTTCTAACAATATAACTGGTTAACAATGGACTAATGTGTCTTACAAAGTAATCAGCTGTTTTAATCAGAACTGTTAGAGGCAAGGATCCCGTACTAGGTGAGGAGGACGGAACTAGAAAATTCAGAATGTCCCATTTCAATGCTGATATATATATATATATATATATATAGTATTCCCATAAATTAATGAAATGAATTTATCTTTAGAAAACAAACCTACTGAGGCCTACACAGGCCCCAACCTGTCCGTGGTCTGGTGCTGCTATCTGCCTCATAAAGCAAAGTGGAAGGTTTATCTTCTAGGAAGACAAAGTCATTTTTTCCTCTGAAAAAGCCTCCTATGTAGTTGGCTTTGCCATTTGCTATAATAGGAGGGCAGGGATTGAGGCCTCATGAGTCTGGGGTTTCAGTTGAGGTCAAGAGAAAAGATAGGGATTGAAACCAGAAAATTCAGAGTAGGATGTAGTTAGCTCCAGAACTTATTACTGTTAACTCAGGCTGGGGTTCATGACAATCATAGAAGTGGATTCCTTAATAATAATATAGATGTAGTTCCCCATCCCCCCATAAAAAGAAAACAAATGCAAGTACCTTCATATATACAAGTGTTCTAATTTTTAAAGAACTTAGCCTAGAAATCATGAATTTGGTTCCAAATGACGTAGCTGCTCCACCCTCAAAGGATAAAGACCTGTCATCTCAAAGTAGATTCTGGGCAACAAACTGCAGACTCTGGAGATAATCTCAAAGAGTTCTAAAAACACTTTTAAGTAGTAGCAGCTTTGTGAAAATAATATAAATTTCCTAAAATCACCAATTTGGAAGGAAATAATATGTAACTAATGATTTTTAAAGCAAATATTTATCACTTTATAATCAAATACAATATATTTTATCTTTCCACCTCAATTACAAGGGCCTATTGGCAAGGACATTTTCAAGGCAGCAGTGTGCATAGACTGTAACATCCTCTTCATAGCTCTTAAAAGTTATCCTATGTCAACTCAAGGTTAAAAATTAACAATAGTAGTAATAGTAATGATGATATAATATAAAATTAAATTTTGAGCACATACTATGTCAGACACTAGCTGAACATAAATATTTATTTCACTTATCTTATTAAATGACTCTTTAGTCAACTGAATGGTCAGGCAATCTAGTTAGAGGCTTACCTGAATCTCCTTCTAACTAAATTGATCAATTCTAAGGCTGAATTATTTATTTGCCTTATAATCACTGATATACAGCTCATGTCTGGTCTGGACTGCTTATTTACTAATTTTCTTTTCCTTTCCCATAGACAAATACCCTCCCTGCTGAATAATATTCAAAGTTATGATTATTCTGTATGTATGATTTTTCCTCTGTGGTTAAAAAATGTGTCCTCATCTATTTAAAAAATGATAATTTAGGCAACAGAAAAACAATAAAAGGCATTCAAATTGGAAAAGAGGAAGTCAAGTTGTCCCTATTCACTGATGATATGATCTTATATCTAGAAAACACTAAAGACTTCACCAAAAACTCTTAGACTTGATAAATGAATTCAGTAAAGTTTCAGGACACAAAATTAACATACAGAAATCAATAGCATCCCTATACACCAACTACAGTCTAGCTGAGGACCAAATCAAGAGGGCAATTCCCATTTGCAGTAGCTGCAAAAAATAAAATACCTAGGAATGTATTTAATCAAAGAGGTGAAAGATCTCTACAAGGAAAACTACAAAACTGATGAAAGAAGTTACAGATGACACAAAAAATAAGCAGAAAAACATCCCATGCTTGTGGATTAGAAGAACTAATGTTGTTAAAATGACCATACTGCCTAAAGCAATTATAGGTTCGACACAATCCCTATCAAAATATCAACATCATTTTTTACAGAATTAGACAAAACAATTCCAAAGTTCATATGGAACTAAAAAAAGAGCCCAAATAGCCAAAGCAATCCTAAGCAAAAAGGACAAAACTGGAGGCATCACATTGCCTGACTTCAAATTATGCTATAAGGCTACAGTAATCAAAACAGCATGGTATTGGTATATTGATAAAAATAGACACACAGATCAATGGAACAGAATACAGAACTCATTTTTTATTTATTTATAAATAAAGCTACATATTTATAGTCAACTGATCTTTAACAAAGTAGACAAGAACATATACTGGGGAAAAAACACCCTTTTCAATAAACGATGCTCGGAAAATTGGATTGCCACATGCAAAAGAATTAAACTGGACCCCTCTCTCTCACCATACAAAAATCAACTCAACCTGGATTGAAGACTTGAATGTACAACCTGAAATTATAAAAATACCAGAAGAAAACCAAGGGAAAATTCTTCTGGACATTGGTCTAGGCAAAGAATTCATTACTAAGACATCAAAAGCACAGGCAATATATGACTAGACCCCAATAAATACTATGGGAGTCTGAGTCTTTAGTGAGCTTCTTGTAGACATGTCATCACAATTCGTTGCTGTAGGAATTAATCAAGTCCTGTGGGACTATACAGGGAAGAGGACTCTCAGAAGCTTATGTCCGGTTTCCTTTGGATTTTTATCCCATGGGCCTTCTCTTTTTACTAATTCACTTTGTATCCTTTCACTGTAATAAATCATACCTGAGAGTATGACTATATTTTAAGTCCTGTGAGTCCTCCTAGTAAACCGCCAAATCTGGTGATGGTCTTGGGGACCTCACAAAACATCTTCCATATTTTATCAGTAAAGTAATATGAGAGAGTGAATATTATCATTTATTCCTGTGCTAAAATTTTTATACTTAATGGTTATTAATAAAATATTAAGATGCAAAAAAGCACAGGCAACAAAAACAATAATAGACAAATGGGACTTAATTAAACAACAAAACTTCTTCACAGCAAAAGAAATAATCAACAGAAAGAACAGACAACCTGTAGAATGGGAGAAAATATCTGCAAACTGTATATCTGACAGAGGACTGATATCCAAAATTTACAAGGACCTCAACCAACTCAATAAAAACCCCCACAATTAACCACATTAAAAAGTGGGCTAGGGACATGAATAGATGTTTTTCAAAAGAAGACAAACAAATGGGCAACAAGAACATGAAAAAATCACTAAATGGAGAAATGCAAATTAAAATCACAATGAGATATCATCTTACATCAATCAGAATAGCTATTAAAAAGATTTTAAAAATTAGATGTTGGAAAAGATGCTGAGAAAAGGGAACTCGTATACACTGTTGGTTGGAATGTAAATTAGTGCAACCTCTATGGAGATTTCTCAAAGAACTGAAAATAGAACTATCAGCAATTCTACTTCTGCATATCTACACAAAGGAAAAGAAAACAATATATAAAAAAGATATTTGCACTTATATGTTTACTGCAGCACTACTCACAATAGCAAAGATATGGAATCACTTTAAGTGTCTACCAATGCAGGACTGGAGAGAGAAAATGTGGTATATATACACAATAGAATACTCTTAAGCTGTAAAAAAAGAATGAAATCATGTCTTTTTCAGCAACATGGACAGAACTGGAGGCCATTATCTTAAGTGAAAAAACTCAGACACAGAAAAACAAATACCACATGTTCTCACTTAAAAGTGGGAGCTAAATAATGTGTACATATGTAAGCAGAGTGTGCAATGATGGATAATAGAGACTTGGAGAGGTGGGAGGTTGTTTGTGGGTACAATATGTGCTGTGTCAGTGATGGATGCACTGAAGGCGTTGACTTCACCACAATGCAATATATCCATTTAACAAAGTTGCACTTGTGCCCCATGGATATATACAAATAAAAAAATGAATGGAAAAAATGATAATCATTTTTGGCAAAACTACTAGTTGAGCAAGTAATTAACACAAATAGCCAACTCCTCCATGATAAACCAAATTTAAGCTAGTCGATAAAGAAGCTACATACTTAGTATTGGGCCTGTATCCTCAAAGCACTGTAAATTTAAAACACATTAATAATTATATCAGTTTCCTATGGCTGCTGTAACAAACTACCACACAGTTGGTGGCATAAAACAACAGTGATTTATTCTCTGAAATTTCAAGAGGCAAGAAGCATAAAATTATGGTGTCAGCAGGACTGCACCTCTCACTGGAGGCTGTGGGAAGAAACCATTCCTTACAGCTTCTGGTGGTTGTTGACATTGGCTTGTGGCAGCATCTCTCTCTGCTCCATCTTCACATTGCCTTCTCATCTGCATGCCTGTTTTTCTCTGTGTATCTGTTATCTTCCTTTGCTTCTTTCTTATAAAGACATGTGTGATGGCATTTAGGGCCCACCTGGACAATTCAAGGTGACCTTTTAAATTATTAGATCCTTACTTTAATTACATCTGCAAAGGGTCTTTTTCCAAATAAGGTAACATTCACAGGTTCCAGGGATTAGGACACTGACAGATCGTTTTGAGAGCCACCATTCAGTCCACTACAGCAATCAATACTCAAAACATAAAAACACTTATTAGCATCTCCTATAAAGATCAAAATAGCTAATAAACTAATAAGGAGGTCTTGGTAAAAAGCTGAACATTAAAAGATAGCATTGTCTGTGTCCTTCCAATGTTTGTGTCTTTCTAAAATTTATATGTTGAAATCTAATCCCCAATGTGATGGTATTTGGAGGTGGGGCCTTTCTTTGTGAGGTGACTAAGTCATGAGGGTGGATCCCTCAGGAATGGGCTTAGTGCCCTTATAAAAAAGATCCCAGAGAGTTCCCTCATCCCTTCTACCACATGAGGAAACAACTAGAAAGCACAGTCTTTGAAGCACAAAGCAGGCCCTCACCAGACAATGAATCAACTGGCACCTTGATCTTGGACTTTCCAGCTTCCAGAACTGTGAAAAATAAACTTCTGTTGTTTATAAGCCACCCAGTCTATGGTATTTGTTACAGCATCCTAAACCGATGAAGACAGGCACAAATTTCATCTCTTTAGCCACATCTACCCATGAAAATGTTACAGCAACTTGGTCTTCTGGCAAATCTTTTTCAAGGTGGCTGACCAGAGGCATCTTCTACTTGCCTCCTCCAAAATGAACCAAAGTAATAAGTAGATAATCACACTTAGAATAGATCATCTAAGAGAGAAACACTGGAATTCAACAGAGAAGTAACAGAAAACACCTAAGGCAAGGAAGGAGAGGGAAGTGAGACTGCCTGCTTGGCCAGGATTGGTCAGGAGCCTGAAGAGCTCCCCAATGTGAGAAAATGATAAGTGAGAGACCCCCTAGCAGCCATATTCCCATCAAGGATTCTTGCAATCCTAGCCATAAGAGAACGCTGTGACCTTTTTGGGCCCTAAGACTAACATAGGGAGCTGCCTGGAGACTGCATGATGACATTGTTCCAGAGAGGGAGCTCATGCTGGGTCTCACACCCCACCCAAGTACTAAGCAGATACAATGTGGGTCCATTTTGAGAGCCCAGTGCCCACCAGACTGCATCCTACCCTGGCACCCAGTAGCCCCTGCATTCTGGGAGCCCCACTGACATCCTCCTCCCACAGCCACTGCCACTGCTGGCTGTTGCTGTCAGGGCCAAAGCACAAGCCACTGGCAGTGACCCTGCCACAAGGCATTTACATACCTTGAAGACAGACTTCCCCACCAGCGGCCACTGCTGCTGCCAGGGTTGAAGCATGACTGAATGGCAGTGACTCTGAGGACAGGCTACCTTGCCTTCAGCTGCCACCTGGGGCCTAAGCACGCACTACACAGCTGCCTGTCAATTGCTACTGCCACTGAAAGCAACCTTGATCTCCCCAACAGGAGGGCTGCTGTATCTCCAGCTGAGCATTCTGCCAGAGGCCTAGGGTTCATTCCACCCCTGCCTAACACAATCAACATCCACAAGTACCACCAGAGGGCCTGAGGAAAGACTCAGATGGCCTGGCTCTACATCCCCTTAGTGACCAAGCATGCCATCCAGAGGCCTAAGAATTACCCGGTCCCAGCCACCACTGTTGGCACCTGAGAACTCCTCCCAGGGATCTGAGGATGGGCCCACCAGCCTGTTATTACCAGCACAGCTGGCACCCATCTGCATATGCCAATTGCTGGCCTGGGGACTGACCCACCCAGCCCTTTGCAGCCACCAACATCAGTGCAGCTGGCTTGAAAGTCAGAGAGTTGTGATACCACTGTTAACTGTTACTGTCATCATCCATGCCATGCACATTGCCCAGGGGCCTGAGAATCCCCCCAGCTACCTGGTCCACCACTGCCACTGCTGGCATCCAAACAAGCCACCTGGAGGCCCAAGAATCAGCCTGCCTGGACCTGCTATGACCAGTGCTAGTGTACACTGCCCTGGGGCCCCAAAACAAGCATGCTTGGCCCACCACTGCCACAACTGAGGCCCAAGGACTGGCACACATGGCATTCTTGTCTCCAGAAAAACTTCATCACAGCCTCCACTAATAGCCACATCTTAAGCCACTGAGGAAATCACAGACACTACTGATGCTGTTTACAGTGGAAGAAATCATAGGGAGAATACCTTACTGCATGCATCCAGAATCAAAGCCAAAGTGTCCAACCCAAGCAACACCATAGATACATCTTTAGTAAAAGGTCTTCCTTATGAAAACAAATCCAAAAAATTGAAAGAAGTGACTATTACACCAGATGTACAGATATCAATGAAAGGACATTAAGAAACATGAAAAAGCAATGAAATATGATACATTCAAAGAAACACAGGAAATAATGGAATGACATATTAAAATTGCTGAAAGAAAAAAACTTTCAGCCAAGGATACTATATCTAGCAAAGTTATCCTTCATAAATAAAGGATAAAGTCTTTCCCAGACAAGCAAAAACTGAGGGAATTCATCACCGTTGGACCAGCCCTACAAGAAATGCTCAAGGGAGTCCTAAACCTGGCAGCAAAATGAAAATATCTACCATCATGAAAGCACATGAACGTATAAAACCCACTGGTAGAGCAAACACACAAATAAGGACAATAAAGGACTTAAATGTCACCATTATAAAAAACACCAAACTGCAATAATAATAAGAGAGGAAGAAAAGAACAAAGGATATATGGACAACCAGAAATCAACTAATTAAATTACAAGAATAATCACTCACATATGAATAATAACCTTAAATGTAAATGGTTTAAACTTTGCACTTAAAAGATATAGACTGGCTAAATGGATTAAAAAACATGACCCAACTATATGCCACTTATGAGAAACTAAACTCATATGTAAAGACACATATAGATTGCAAATAAAAGGGTGGAAGAAGATATTCCATGCAAACGGAAACCAAAAACAAGGAGTAGCTATAAATAATATCAGATAAAATAAACTCTAAGTCAAAAACAATAAAAAGATACAAAGAAAGTCATTATATAATGATAAAGGGATCAATTCAGCAAGAGGATATAACAATTCTAAACATATATGCACACAACACTGGAGCACCCAGATATGTAAGGCAAATACTATTGGATCTAAAGGGAGAGATAGACTCCAATACGCTAATAGCTGGGAACTTCAACATTCCACTCTCAGCATTAGATAGATCATCTAGACAAAAACATAACAAAGAAACATGGGATTTAAACTGAACTTCAGACGAAATGGACCTAACAGCATTCTGTTTGGGAATCCTATTTCTTCCTGATTGGGCCTAGGGAGGCTGTGTGTTTATAAGAATTTGTCCATTTCCTCCACATTTGGAAGCTTATGTGCATAGAGGTTTTTATAGTATTCATGCATGATATTTTGTATTTCCATGGTATCAGTTGTAATTTCTCCTTTTTCATTCCTAATGGAGCTTATTAGAGTCATTTCTGCTTCTCGTTAATCTAGCAAGAAGCATGTCCATTTTGTTTATTTTTTCAAAGAACCAATTTTTTGTTTTATTAATCTTCTGTACAGCTTTTTTGTTATCGATTTCATTTAGTTCTGCTCTGATCTTTGTTATTTCTTTTCTTCTGCTGGGTTTGGGATTGACTCTAATAAGCTCATCCTTTTCCAGTTCTTTGAGACAATTCATTAGATTGTTGATTTGTGATCTTTCTTTCTTTTAGATATAAGCATTTATTGACATAAATTTTCCTTTCAGGACTGCTTTAGCTGTGTCCCACAAATTTTGATAACTTGTGTCACCTTTATCATTGAGTTCAAGGAATCTTTTGATTTCCATCGTAATTTTCTCCTTAACCAAATAATCGTTCAGCAGAAGGTTGTTTGATTTCCATGACTTTGTGTAGAGATGAGAGTTTCTGTTGGAGTTGATTTCTAATGCTATTTCACTGTGGTCTGAGAAGAGGCATGGTATAATTTCTACTTTTTAAAAATTTGTTGAGACATGCTTTGTGGCCTAGGATATGGTCAATATTAGAGAATGTCCCATGAGCTGATGAGAAAAATGTATATTCAGTATTTTGGGGGTAGAATGTTCTGTTTGGAAGATCTGTCCTGTTCTGTAAGAGGGGTGTTGATGTGCCCAGCTATGCAGTGCTGCTGTTTGTCATTTTGTTTAGATCAAGTAGGATTTGCTTTATGAATCTGGGTACACCTGAGTTAGGTGCATAAATATTTAGAACTGTTATGTCTTCTTCTTGAATTGTACCCTTCACCATTATATGGTAACCATCTTTGTCTTTCATTACATTTTGATTTGAAGACTAAGTTATCTGAAGTCAGAACTGCTATGCCTGCTTTCTTTTGACTTCCATTTGCATGGAATATTGTTTTACATCCCTTCACCTTGAGTCTGAATGCATCCTTATGGGTTAGATGTGTTTTCTGAAGACAGCAGATACTTCACTTGTGTATATTTATCCATTCGGCCAGCCTATGTCTCTTTAGTGGGCAGTTCAAGCCATTCACATTTATTGAAAGAACTGATAAGTGGGGCAGATTTCTCTTCATCCTGTTGAGTTGAACTTTCTTGCTTTGTTTTCTCTCTTGAGCCATTGTGGAATCTGGCGTTTGACCTACAGCTTTTAGATGATTTTATATTGGTGAGTGTTTATTGTGCTAATCCCTTGTGTGATTCTGCTCTGAGTATTTCCTGGAGGGCAGGTCTTGTCTTGATGAATTCCCTCAGTCTTTGCTTGTCTGAGAAGGTCTTCATATCGCCTTCATATAAGAAACTTAGTTTTGCAGAATACAGGATTCTAGACTGGGCATTGTTCTGTTTGAGTAGAGTGGGGATGGGACCCTAGTTTCTTCTTGCTTGTAAGATCTCAGTTGAGAAGTCTTCACTTAGTCTGATGGGTTTTCTTTTATAGGTTACCTGCTTCTTTTGCATTAAAGCTCATAGGAGGGCCTCTTTCTTGTTTATTTTGGCCAGTCTGATGAATATGCATTGTGGTGTCTTCCTGTTTGCTATGAATCTCCCAGGAGTCCTTTGAGCTTCTTGTACCTGGATATCTAGATTTCTAGCAAGGCCAGGGAAATTTTCTTCCATTATATCCTCTAATAGTTTATTCAACCCTTGTGTATTTTCTTCTTCACCTCCAGGGAATCGCTATAATTATCATGTTATACTTCTTCACATAATCCCACATTTCTTGGAGTCTTTGCTCTTTTCTCTTATTTCTCTGCTGTATCTCTGTGACTGATTTGTTTAATTGGAAGGTGTTATCTTCAATCCCTGAGATTCTTTCTTCTATTTGATTCACCCTATTCTTGAGGCTTTCCACTGTGTTTTGTAATTCTTTGAATAAATTCTTCATTTCCAGAAGGTCTGTTTGATTTTTACATAATATTTCAATTTCTTTAGTGGATTTTTCTTCCAAGACCTGGATTTGTGTGTGTGTGTGTGTGGTTTGTGTTGGACATTCATTTTCTCTTGCATATCTTTGAGTTTTCTTACAAACCATGTTCGAATTTCTTCTTCTGTCATTTTAGTGTTCTGAATTTGGTTGATATCCATTGCTAGAGAGCTAGTGTTCCATTTTGGGGCTGTCCTTTCAGTTTGATTCTTCGTACTTTCAGAGTTTTTTCACTGATTCCTTCCCATGCGGAGCAGCTGTTGCTTCTTACCTTTGGATTTTTGTTTCGATAATGGCATGCCCAGTTTAGTCTCTGAGTCAGTCATAGGTGGTACTTGTGGGTGAGACTTGATCACATTCTGTTTGACAAGTCAGTAAATGCTTTAAAAGGGTGTGTAAATTGACCTCCCTGTCAGTAGGTGGCGCTTGTCAGGAGGAGCAAGCTGCAATGTTGTTTTGAGGTCCTGTAACCAGCTCTTGTTCCTCTGAAGAGGCACTCTAGTGCCTCAGGTGGTGGGTGGGGCCTTGGGACTTCCAGGTGTGTCCTTATTCTCCATGTCAGCATCAGCAGTGCCAAGTTGAGGAGTGAGGGTGGGCAGGGGTGAGTTGGGTGAGCCTGCCTTCAAGCTCCACAAATGCTGTTAGCAGGAGTCAAAGGTCTGTTCTCTGCCTCTGGGCAAAGCTGCCAGGGAGGGGCTGAAATGGCCCCATTCAGCCAAAAAGTCTGGGTGTGGAGGTGGGCCTGTGACTCACAGTCTGGAACAGGTCTCACTCCTTTTTGCCTCCCCTATTCCTTGGTTTGTCCCAGGCCTCTGCTGCCAGGCAGGACCTCAAGCCAACAGAGCTCCCCTGACTGTGATGACAGCCAGAAGGTTCCCTGCCTCAGGATCATGGCCTGAGCTAGGAGCCCAGCCCTCCCGTGGGAGGAGGGTTGCCCCTCAAGCACAATGCTACTAGGACCCACTCTGATCTGCCCCTGAAGGCAAACACACCTCAGTAGAGTAGTTCAAAAATATCCCTTCTGTGCCCCTGGGCAATGCTATTGAGACCTGGGTATACGGGATCTGGCCTGCAGGCCTTTCTTCCAGGCCCCAGAGATCAATCCTTGACCCTGCCAGGGAGAAGAATGCTGGTCTGAAGTCACCCACAGGGTGCCCAAGCTGGATCAATATCTCTCTGTCTCAGGGTTTCCCCACTCTGCTGGAGTCACCAGGCAAGCAACACCAGGGAAGGCTGACGGGTAGGGAGTTCACAATCCAAGTACTCCTCAGACCTCTGCAGGGCCCCAAAAGAAAAAGTCCCATTCCCTGTGGATGCCTCCAGGTGGTGGCTAAATTATTTCTCTTAGCAGCCATAGGTAGGGCAGGGGACAGGGAGAATGAAGCAATATGGCACCTGTTGATGGGCTTGGGTCTGCGGGGCAGGACTTGCCCCGAGGGAGCTGAGAGCCTAGTGCCCTGTGGGCAAGAGGCTCACCCCAGCCCTCTATGGGTTGGAGACCTGATTAAAAAAAGCTTCTGCACAGCCAAGGAAACAACCAATAGAGGAAATAGACAACCTACAGAATGGGAGCAAATATTTGCATGGTATACATCTGATAAAGGGCAAATAACCAGAATCTACAAAGAACTCAAGTGAATTAGCAAGAAAACATCAAACAACCCTGTTAAAAAGTGGGCAAAACACAGGAACGGAAGCTTTTCAAAAGAAGACAGACTAATGGCCAATAAACATATGAATAAATGCTCAACATCTCTAATCTTCAGGGAAATGCAAATTAAAACTGCAATGAGATATCACCTAACTCCAGTGAGAATGGCCTTTATCAGAAAGTTCCAAAACAAGGGATGCTGGCATAGATGCCAGAAAGGATCACTTACACACTCTTGGTGAGACTGCAAACTAGTACAACGTCTATGGAAAGTAGCATGGAGATACCTCAAAGAACTAAAAGTAGACCTACCATTTGATCCAGCAATCCCACTACTGTGTATTTACCCAAAAGAAAAAAAGACATTTGATAAAAAAAAGGCATCTGCACTCGAATGTTTATAGTAGCACAATTCACAATTTCAAATATGTAGATACAACCCAAGCCCATCAATACATGAGTGGCTTAATAACATGTGGTATATGTATACCATGGAGTATTACTCAACTATAAAAAGTGGTGAACTAATACCCTTTTTAATAACCTGTATGGAAATGGAGACCATCCTTCTAAGTGAAGTATTGCAAGAATGGATAAATAAACACGACATGTATTCACTATTATATTGAAACTAATTGGTCCATACTCATGTGCACATATGGTATTAATAGTAAAATTCAATGGAAATCAACAGGTGGGAGGGGAGGAGGGGATGGATAAATTCACACCTAACAGGTACAATGCACACTATCTGGGTGATGGATACACTTATTACTTTGACTCAAACTGTACAAAAGCAATTTATGTAACCAAAACGTTTGTAGCCCATAATATTCTGAAAAACAAAAACAAAACAAAACATATATACCAGAGGCTGGGAAGGGAGGGGTTGAAAAGAGGTTGGCTAATAGGTACCAACATAGAGTTAGATAGTAGGAATTAAGTTCTAATGGTTTATAGCAGAGTGGCTGATTATAGTTAACAACAATATGTTGTATATTTCAAAATAGCTAGAAGAGAAGAAATATTCCCAAAACAGAAATCATAAATACTCGAGGTGATAAATACTCTAAATACCTTGATTTGATCATTACACATTCTATGCGTATAACAAAATATCATATGTACCTCATAAATATTTACACTTATTATGTATCAATAAAAAAGATGGTACAACTCATAGCAGTCACTGTGTTTAAAACAAATATACAAACCCATAAATTATAGACTTTCAGTGAGAGATTATCTTGAGAGTGGAAGATGCTAGACACAAGTATGGAAAACAGGGAAAACCCAGGGCATCTCTGCCCTAAAGATGTCTTTACAAACAGATGACGAGACCAGCCTGGGCAAGGGCGAGACCCTGTCTCTATTGAAAAAATAGAAATAAATTAGCTGGACAACTAAAAATACATAGAAAAAATTAGCCAGGCATAGTGGCACATGCCTGTAGTCCCAGCTACCCGGGAGGCTGAGGCAGAAGGATTGCTTGAGCTCAGGAGTCTGAGGTTGCTGTGAGCTAGGCTGACACCACGGCACTCTAGCCCGGGCAACAGAGTGAGACTCTATCTCAAAAAAAGAAAAAAAGAAGAACAGATGATATGATATTCTCATCAGTTTGGGATGAAGATGGGGTGCATAGCCCACTTTGATGATGATGACTCATCAACACAAGGATTCCAGTAGTAACACTTCCATTCTATAATTCTAATAAACATAGGCATTCATTTGCTTATTTTGCAGTACTTGGCAAACACAGAAGTATGCTAAATGCTATAGAATAACGGTCTTAAAACTGTGGCCTATATAAGGAAGAGTTTTCAAGGAGTTTGCAGGCAATGGTAGTTTTTAGGGAATCCATTTGCAGGTCCTCAACTTCCATATGTACTTTTCCCTAACTCTGAACTGTTTTAAAAAGCATCTGTGGTTAAGAAGTTCTTTTTCACTTTCCCCTTTTTTACTAAGGAAATGTATACTTCTCACCTATTCTGAATCTTAATTATGTGCAAAGTCCCAGGGTATAAAAACTTTCAGAGCACTAAGTAATAAAGGAACAATTCCAAATATTAGTGTACATATTGATAAAGTCAATTATTTTATTAAGTGGGCAATGCATACTTTGGCAAGGAAGATGGCTTCCAATACTTTACTTTCTACAAAACTAAGGAAGATGTACACCTTATAAATCATTAAAATAAAGTTTGTTAATAGATTGTTGTGATTTGCATTAATTAACTTGAAAGGAGTTCAAAGAATTGGGTTACATTGATTAACAAAATTTCCATTCCCATCCCATTTACGTGAGCAAGTTTGTAATCCTTTATATCTTAAAAATATAAAAACATGAAGAAAGCTGATGCTAAGCCTGTCATAGCCTGGCAATAATTAATATGGATGCATAGATATAGTAACTAATTTTTAAAAAGTCCTATCCATTTTATTGATATATGTTTGCTATAAAATGTTTTATAATTTTAATGAAGACTCAATATAGAAAAACTTTAAACCCTTAGGGATTTAGAGCCTCAGAAAAATTCTTTCTAAAACATTTATATATATATATATAAACATATATATATATATATAAACATATATAGGAACAAGTTGAAAACAGCTTGTGATATAATACCTTGAGAGGTAAAAATAGTATAGAAATTAAGACAAACAAGAAGAGCATCACTTGTATTACCAAGAACAGCTTCATGGAAACACATTTCATTTTTTTTTTTTTTTTTT